>JALLPE010000383.1:0-23504 GCA_036940025.1 Conticribra weissflogii
AACAACATTCAATTATCTACTTCTGTGGCTTTCTTTATTGATGGTCAGGCTGTGGTTTGTGATGTAATTCTATTCTCTACTACTGTGAACTGTAACTGGTCATGACAGTTGAAAACATTGATTCTTTACTTTTTCTGACCTGACCCCATTGATAATTTGAAAACTGATTTCACTCTGTCTAGAAGCTCTAAAATATGATGAAAATATTGCCCTGACAATGATAATATTTTGAAAGATGACTGGACTAGTTTCTTTGTTATTTAGGAATGATATATATGTTTCATATGACAAATGAATAACATCCTTTGATACCAATAATTGAGTGCAATTTTGATATTGAATTTTGAGTATACTATTCTGTTTTTGCAAAAATATCACCTATATGGAATGCTGTAACTACTATTTTAGGCATATAGCAATGTTCAAATTCAGACATAAAATAGTCATACATATTGTTTTGGTCTATACACTTCAGGATCAAGTTTTTATTGTTATTATTTCCCACATAAGTAATATTTTTGTGTGACCATAGACCACAACCATCCTTTTCACTCTTTGTACATAGGCCACTTGGCTCAGATTTCACAATTCTGATGATAGTCTCTTTTGTCATATGAAATTGTCCACCAAACCACAAGTAACCATGGTCTACAGCAGTAGCAGCAATCTAACCTACATCCATTATACCCCAATTTGAGCAAAAATCACTTCCTTGAAACCTTGCCCCCTTCAGACACACTGCATCAATTTCATGAACATTGAGTTTGAATATTTTCAGTTAAATATAGGACATTGTGCACTACTGTACAAACTGGTATGAAAATAATAGTTACAGTCTTCTGATATTACCTGATAGTATCTCTAATAAATAAAATGAAAACAGTTACCAGAGTACTAGAACTAATTTTGTGTCAGGGACTAGCAGGTTATGTACCACTTAGTTATCAGAGCTATTTTTAAAACTCCTTGCATAGTGGGGGAATACTTGCAAGCCGTGAGCCCTCAAGGTAGGTCCTGGCCTATGTCTACCAGTCAATGTTGATGGCTGGTTGCTTGTCAGCATTAGGCATACTTCTCTCAAGTCCACTAATCACAGCAACCAGCTTCTGGTGGCTTTTTTGCAATAATGAGATGCTTCATAGACAACAGCCCTCTGCTTTGTAATGTCTTTTGATGTGGGAAAGTGAGATCTTGTTGTTAGAATGTCAACATTTGTAGGAAATCAACCATTTATTAGCAATGGTGGATGCAGCAATCATGGGTCAGATAAATTAGTTTGATTTTAGGTATAAATATGGCTTCACAGCAGTAATGGCCATGGTCTAGGTAGTCACTGTAAAGCGATGGCTATGTAGTGTCTTCTCCAGGACTTGATACTTTAAAAGACATGCATACACACACCTTCCCTTGTTTTTCTATTAAGACGTTGGCACTTGGTCTGATGTATGTTTGCTCCAGTCATTGCCAATTTTTTCCTCAACATCTGTCCACCCTTGGTTCATTACTTCTCCTTCTGATTCACAGTAGTTGTTCTAGTATTTAGCTATATGATGTGTAACAGGAGGTACATTTTTTAGTATTATCACTCTTGACAGGTACTTCCAAATTCTATGTAAATAATGGTAAAAGAAAAATATCATTCAATTATGATTGGGAAGTAATTTGATAAATATATCTATACACACAAATTTTCATGTTTCCGATTGAGGAATAAGTAACTTCCAATGATATTGGACTAAACATGGTAACAATAGAACATTACTGTAATATAATCCTTTTTGGTTTAAGTTTTACCTGCATGAGTACCAGATTACTCTCAAAGGCAGGTTTATATTCATCATAATAGGTTTTGGTACATGAAATTCTTAGTACTCTTGATGTGTAAAAAGTGTGCTGTGTGATTAATTTACTAGTAATAATGAGAGTGCTGCTCAATGCAGGTTCAAACTTGTTCCTACATAGATCAAGATAATTTCATAAATATCTTCCATTACAAGTGCTAATATATGTATTAAATCAAATATTCTGAACTACATGCTACATATTGCAAATGATAGCATGATTGTTGTGTGTAAAACAAAAATAATAATGATTGCCATTGGTATCATAATACACTAAACACACCAACATTATATCATACATCTTATAGCAAGAATAGACAGTAGCCATTCTAATAAAAATCTTCAACTGCTGCCAAAATCCAATTATTCACAATGGCGCCATCAAAATCATCAAAACACCAGACTCCTGAGCCACATTGTTGCAACCCCTCCTACCCTTGTGAGATGTTAGCTGCAGTGGACCTATGCAATGGTGATTCAGCCTACCATTTGCACTGATTTCAGGCATAAAATCAACGCACCCATCATGCTGCATACCGTCATTTTTGTTGGTGCTCCAGTTCCTACTTGTCCTTTTTCTAAGTCCCTGATGATACCAAGGAACGCTGAATTTGGCACTGTGTTTGGAAATACCTCCCTGCTCCTCAAGACAACCAAGGGACGTTTGTGAATGGGACAGTGGTCATGGGGTGGAGCTTATAGTTGGAGCAGATGATGGAAAAAGTAGATAAAAGGTTGCATTAGTTGCATAGATGAGTATCAAAGCAGAGAAGGGGGTGGATGTGGACAATGACATGGGCACAGAGGCATGGGTGGATTTGGACACAGACATGTTGCATTGGTGGTGAGGGAGAGGGAGGGGGGCAGAGAGGCAGGGAGGTTGGGAGGATCAGGGAAGGGCAGCTGCAACAAGAGGAGACATTGATTGACCTTAGGAAGACTAGACTTTTTTTTTATGTTGTTGATGGGGAAAGAGAAGATGCACAGAAAGCAGTTAGTGTTGTTATGATGTGAATCATTGCTGGTGGGAGTACTGAAAATTATTCTTGGTCCGACTTTGCTTTTATTGAATGGATGATGTCATCAGAGAGTTGCTTAGATGTTGTCAATACCTGGTTTTTGCTTGCTTTTGAAGAGATCAAAGATTACAAATGATGTATTTACACAAAAATTGTTGCTTTGTATGGAACAGCATCAAGACAATTTTCCACAAATTTTGGACAAGGTGAATTTTGAAATGTTTTCACATCACCTTGTAACAAAACAGAAGAAATGTGGAGGAGATTTGTCAGTTCAAACCTATTCTCATTGATGAATATTTATCAATAATACACTTGCATCAAGTACTTTGCCAAAGATGTGGATAGTTTGATTGGTGCAATGAGAGGAAAGGTGATTTGATAGTTTTGTTTTTAATTGTCATTTCAATTGTTCTCACAGTCTTTCATGTTTTGTTGTTGTAGTTGCAAAGGGAGAAAGTAAAATGTGGTAATAATCTCTACCTAGGTAGAAGGAGGATACATTGGAAGGTTTACAAGATAAGGTGCTGCTTATTTCTTGATAGTGACTACCCAGAATATAGTTTTGTACACAGCTGTTTTCACTTTGGAAAAATCTAATGACACAATCAGAGAATGTTGTCAATTGTCATACAGAAAACATCATTTGGAATGATGATTCAAATGGATTCACATTTCCAAAGTCAAAAACGGACCCAATGGAAAAGAATACCAACTTGGTTTGCACCCCACAATACTAATACTTGCGCAATTCTTGCTCTTGTCCATTACTATTTTCTAATCCAAGAATTCTCACTCCTGTGCCTACAAGCCAGGATGACTGTGACCAAATAACTGAAACACTGAAAATGATATGATTGATCCAGACAGCAGTGATGACAATATCTCCATTGATTGGCACACAAAGCTCTTTCATTGGTGCAACCAACATGATAGATTCATGAAGGCCTTTAGGGAGGTAATATGCAAAAATGAATATGAGTTTTGTAGGTATGGAATTGAAGATGGCAATCTTGAACTTATTTCAGCATGGAAGGGAACTTACAGTTTTGCATCTGCAGGGTGAACAGTGTCTCCATCCATTGTATTTATTTGTTTGGTTGCTTTGTGGAGTATGGGGTTGGTCAAGGATGCTACTTACATTGTGATAATACCAGGGATCAATACCCAAGTCAAGTTGTAAGTGGTTTGAATTTAAGTCAATATGTTTGCTGCCTCACATCCTCAATCTGAATTTGAAGAGGCCAATGGCAAAGCTGTGGCTGTAAATGATTTGGATGCTTTACATCTTACGAAGTAGTTGCCTCAATTCATGGATGATTTGTATTTTTGTCATATGTTTTTATTCTGATATCTTACAATTTGAAATTCACAAGAAGAACAAACTCCATGTATCTCCTTTCTTCACTGAGATTCCTAGGTTCACACAAAAATTTGCAAAAATGTTATTTCCTTGGAATGCAATTTGAAAGTACTCAAGCTTTCACACTGCCGTTTATTTTGCGCCTCATTGCATTTAAAACTTGTTCTAACTATTTTTTAATGAATCAATTTTGTCCAGTTATTCCACCACATGTTGCTTTACTGTTGGAGATGAAAGAGAAGAAGAAGACCTTTGGATGACGAAGGAGGCATTGCTGGCACAGTTTGATAAGGAATTGAATAAAAGATGCATTGATGGAATGGGTTCTTTCAACTTGAAGATGCTGATGAAAAAATTGATGACACTGAGGCAAACTCAGCCAAAATATTAGGCAATCAAATATTCACAGAGCCTGAATATGTAAAAAATGAAACAGGACCAGATGTAGGTACTCAACCATTTTCAATTGCATTGGAGTCTACTACCCTTCTTTATTGCCCCCCCCCAAAAAAAATGAATTTAATCTTTTTTCAACATAGGTGGAACTACACATAAGTCTCCTAAGAGGTGTGTTTTTCCTTCTATGGGACATCATTCATTGATTATTTGTTGGTACTATGTGGACCTTTCATTTGAACCAGCCTGTTTATGCTCATAACACAAGGGGAATTGTGAATGAAGCCCAGCAGTGTTCATTGTGATAACTGGAAAGCAGAAGGGAGTTTGGAAGATAATGTTTACTGTTTTGGAAGTGTAAAGAGGTATGAGGTATGATGTGTTGTTTGAGGATGTGGACCTATTGTTTGATTACCCTGGAATAACACACATTCAATATCATGAGGAGTGCAGCTATTTGACAATCATGGATCTCTAAAATAAGAAATATCAAAAACAATTTGCAAACAAAAAATGTGTGGAGAGACTCCTCTGGGCCCTGGGCTTGGGTAAACAAACAGTCAAAATGACTGTGGCTGAATTGATAGGCCAAAATGGTGCTTGAAAGGGCTGTTGGTGCTTACACACCACCAATAATCATGCATGTTTCGTTGATTTCATATTTTGATTGTTTTGGCTGTATATCTAGTGGTGTTTTAGCTCTAGAGTAGTGGTAAATTATTGTTCAATTCAAGACTTGTATTGTGCTTTTATGTGATTTAAACTCTACTTTGTATTGGTTACTTTTCCTCTTATGTACTACCAATATGCATACTCTCCTAACTTTTCTATTTTTGTGACATATTGGAGCATTATTAAAATTCAAAATTCAAATGAGCAAATGCATATATGAGCAAATGTGCAAATCTTTCTAATCTATCTGATGTCCACATACTTTGAAAAACTTTGTGGCATGTGGAATCTTTTGCTGTCATCCATAATGTTTCTTTCATTTACAAAATTATGCATTTGTGTATTTATGTTCTTCTACAACATTCTAAACTACAACAAATATTTTTTTTTGTCTTGAAGTGAACACATGGTAGCTAGATGACATATACGATGTGAGAAACATGTGTTTGTGGCATACTCATCGTTGAGGTACACAAGCTTGAATCTTTATTAAATCATGTACTGAATTCCTACTTGACAATTTTCATAGAAGTCATGTAACATGTGTATGTGAAATTGCATAAAACTGTTAAGAGCTTAAAAATCCCAAAATAGTTTTCCTCGGATATTTATGCATTTTCACATACACGCTGACATCAGCAGATAGAACTCAATATGTTATCTATGGGGACTTTGATGTCAGACATTGTTAAAAATCTGCATGGTTTTAAATTGCTTTATTTGGGATGCTTAAAAACATGTAAACATATAATTGTATGCAGTTTCATATTAGTACACTTTTTGGGTGGCTTGATATCTGCCATTTGGCTGACCATGGGATTTTGAGCTACGTCATGACAGAATATTCCATTTTAAAGAAATCCACATCAGCCAATACACACCCCGTTGCACCACAATAGTTTACATTGTGCACTACAACTTTGTCATGTTAACTTTGGTCTGAATCTGCCTCTGGGCTGAGTTACAGAGGCTTTTGGTGGAGAGTCAGCCATGGGGATTCCAAGTAAAGGTATGGATTCAATGTAATTTTTAACTGGTACGAAGTAGCATTATCCATCCATGCGTGCTAAGCAGCTGTGATGCCGAATAGATTTTTATCTTGAGTGCCGCCGGACACAAAAGTATGTAGGGTACCAGTAGGTAACAGTGCAGGCATGTGATATGCGAAGGCAGTATTCTTTGGAACCTTGCACTAGTGGAAGGTAAAAGGTACCCACTCTAGAAAGAATATAATACCGACTCTACGACACAACTCAACCACGCAAATAATATTATTTCATTCAGTTTTAAAAAACTAGGGACCAACGTAGCCTTCATTTTATTTTTAATAATGGCGTGTTACTGGTAATACTTAATTTTGATCTTCCTCCATCCATCCAACCGGCCAGCCATGAGCTCCCCCGAATCGAATGCCAACCGACGGGGCCACCGTCGCCGCGAGCGCAGCCACCGCCCCCGCGCCGCCGACGAAGAATCCGCCAACGACGTGTCCGTGGAAATCATCAACGAGGACCTGGGCGTCGTCGTGGACGGAGGCCACCATCGCCATCCTCACCATCGATCCCGCCACCGCGGGGATGGCCACGGGTATGCAGATGGGCAGGGCCACGGCCAGCCCCGGCCGTACCAATCTGCGTCCGCGTCCGCATCCGCCTACGGCGACGACTACACCCACGGCGACAATTCCTTCGCCAATTCCACCGCCAATTCCGTCGCCAACTCCTTCGCCAACTCCACCGCCGCCTCCAGCGCCGCCTCCGTCTCCGACCTGCAAATCCTGTGCGACGCGGCCGCCTGGGACGCCATCCGCCAATGGCTCCGGCGCCACTCCGCCGCCGACGCCCGCCTGGCCGCGGCGCAGCGCGGAGACTACGACACCACCCCTTTGCACCTGGCGTGCCGCAACGGCCCCCCCGCCGACGTGGTCCGCATGCTCGTCCGCGCCGCCCCGCAGACCGTCCGCTGGGCCGACAGCTTCGGCTGGCTGCCCCTCCACTACGCGTGCGCCAACGAGGCCAACGAGGAGGTGCTGGTCCTCCTGGCCGAGGAGTTCCCCGACGGCAAGACCTGGGCGGACAAGCGCAAGCGCACCCCGCTGCACTTCGCGCTGGGCCACACGGAGCGCCCGGCGGGCGAGGACGCCGTGCGCCTGCTGAGCGGTACGGGCGCGGCGCTGTTCCCGGACGAGAACGGCATGCTCCCGTTGCACTACGCGTGCGCATACGGCGCGACGGAGGAGGCGCTGAAGGCCCTGACGGACGATCACGTGGACACCATCGCCGCGCCGGACTCCAAGGGCCGGACGCCTCTGCACTTCGCGCTGGGCAACGCGGACCGGCCGGCGTCCCCGGGCGTGGTCCGGCTGCTGCTGTCGCGCAACCCCGCGGTGGTGAACTCCATCGACGCCGAGGGGAACCTGCCCGTGCACCTGCTGGCGACGCGGGCGCAGGCGATCCGCGAGCACGAGAAGGACAAGTGCCACAACTGCCAGGAGTGCCTGGGGCTGTACCTCGACGCCAATCCCCGGCCCACGGCCGATCTGCTCACGGCGCTGCAGGCGCTGCCGGCGTGGCTGAGGGACGTGGCCGTGCTGAGCCCCGTGGTGCAGAAGATGCTGAATTTGAAAATCTCGCAGCGGGTGCCGACCTTCATCACGTTTCTGGACGTGACGTTCTACGTGCTGGTCATCGTGTTCTTTCAGCTGGCCGTGACGCAGAGCCTGGACGATCGGTTCCACGACGACGTCACCCCGGGTCGCTACTCCCAGAACGACCCGGCCAACGTCGACGGCGGCGACCCGGACGACATCCAAACCGTCGACTCCGGCAACATGAACAAAGGGCTCCTGGCCCCGCTCTTCCTGGCCGCCTTCTGGTTCACCCTCCGCGAAATCTTCCAGGCCCTCTCCCTCGCCTCGCTCAATCTCTTCGACACGTGGCTCTCCGACATGACCAACTGGTTCGACGTCTTCTACATTTTCCTCATCCTCTTCTGGTCCGGCGGCATGCTCACGCAGGCCTTCGACGACGACTTCTTCCGCACCGGATGCGCGCTCACCCTGGGCGTCTTTTGGATGAACATCCTCCTGTTTCTGAAGAGCATGATGGTCGGATTCGCCGTCTTCGTCGGGGGGGTCGTCTACGTCGTCAAGCGACTGGCGGCCTTTCTCTTCACCTTGATCATCATATTGGTGGCCTTCTCGCAGATGTTCTACACCATCTTCCGCCAGTCGGACCAATGTCCCGAAAACACCGATTACGTCGTCTGGCCCGGAGAGAGCACGGCCTGCCAATGCATCAATGGCACGTGGGACGCCACGGGGACGTGCTCCGTGGAACCGGACTGCATCGACCCGGCGCCGGACATTTGCGAGCCCGTCAACGATTATCCGTGGTGCAATTCCTGGACCTCGTTTTTCAAAGTGTACACCATGTTGTTGGGGGAGGTGGCCGAGACGGATTTCGCGGGCAGTCGGATGGCCATGGTGCTGTTTGCGGCGTTCATGTTCGGAGTGGTCATTCTCTTGGCGAATGTCTTGATCGCCATCGTGACGGATTCCTACAGTGTCATTAAGAACGAGAGGGCCGGTGAGTGCGCCATGTACCTCGCGTGCCCGATCTTTCTTTCTATTTTTTCTTCGTTTTCTTCTTTTTTACGCGCCAACCCACACGTTCTGCGCTTCCTCGTTTCTCTCCCGTACCATGCCCAAGCCGTCGTATTCTGGTCCAACCGCCTGGACTTCGTCGCCGAAATGGACGTCATCTCCAACAGCTTCAGCCGCTTCCACCAACGAGAAGACGCCGCCGCCACCATCGACGAAGAAGACACCTTCGGACGAGAACTCTGGAAAAAACTCATGGACCTCTTCGAAGACGAAGCCGGCTCCGACGACCACGGGGTCATCTCCATCGAATTCATCGTCTACTCCCTCATACGGTTCGTCACCGCCGTCTTCCTCATTCCTCTCTGGATCATCCTCGGAGCCGCCACGTGCGGCGTCATGTGGCCACCGCAAGTGCGGGAGAAATTGCTCACGGGACGACTCACGCGGCGGAGCGTGAAGGAGGTGGAGAATCGGATCCATCAGGTGACGCAGTTGAGGACGGATCTGTCGTCGTTGCACGCGGAGATCATCGTGGACATCGATCGGGGGAGGGAGGAGATCGTCGATATCAAACAGCGGTTGGATGGGGCCAAGGCGGAGATTCATTTGGAGATGAACAATGTCAAGGAGATTGTGACGGAGCTTTTCGAGACGGTGATGGCGGGGTAGTGCACCGATGGAGGGAGGTGGCGAAAGGGAAATTTATGACATTGGCGATGGTGATGCGGATTCCGTGTGTTTTTTTGTGTTAGGTTTCACATGCCTCTGACTTTTGGATAGATGGAAAGGTATAGGTGTGTAATTTCTTAATGAATTTTTATTGCATTGTATATATTTTGCAATTTTTGCGAACAGAGTAATATGTTTCACACCATGTAATCGATCAGCGAAAGGATGTAACAACACGTAGTAGATGCTTCGATTCACTAGAACAAAGGTGTAGGAATCGATCTCATACAATATTGCAGTTTTGAAAGCAAGACACATGGGGGGTAAGTTCTTTTCGACAAGTAGTGTAGGATCACACGACAATCAATCTAACGTCACCAGCGACAAAATACTTAGGGAGTAAAATTAATTTAGTTCTCTGGATTCGCCTACTTCTTTGACGATTTGAATACGATACGAATAATCACTTGCATGCCTAATGATAACCAAAAGCCGATATTGTCATGCACGATATAGATTCCTATTATAATAATATTTTGTGCGCATCATGTTGAAAAAGTATAGAAAGCCGAAAAGATCTCATCCGCCTCTAACCACTGGAAGCAGTTGTCCGTCGGGCCTTTGCTTTTGGACAAGAGAAGAGTGGAAAAAAATATTTCGCGGACACACGAATCAGATTGAATCCAGCCAAGAACCACTCTCGGCGGTTCAACCCCCGATGCCAAATTTAAACTCTCTAGATAGTGCTGGAGCATCTATGTGTTCATTCTATCTTACACAGTCGCTTTATCCCAACTTAAGTCTTAACATCTTCAACACTTGTTGTCAACTCCGAGAGATTAGCCGTGGAAAGCTCCGGCAGATGCAACTGTTTCATAATGCGGTACACTGCATTCAAACTCCCCTCTTCGTCATCCTCGCCTTTAGTGAAGAGTGCCATCATGAGTGGGACGACGGAGGGTTTCATGGTATGGAATGGTCCCATCGGAAGATCAGGCTGGCGGAAGTAAATCTGCTTGAGCTTCAATATCATCCTGGAATGAATCGAAAGATGGCGTTTTTCATTGATTGCCAAGGCTCGGTCGAAACTAACCAGTCTTTGAATCGAGGCGTTATCGAAGGTAGAATCATCATCGTGATGCACATCGATCTCTACTTTTGAGAGGTTGTGATTGGAATGACAAAGAGACTCGAAACTGGATGCATCGCAAACCAGGTCCCATATCGTGGATATAATTTTGCGAAAGGATTTACTACCAACGCGAACCGTAAGTTTTTCCAATGAGGAGTTGCGTCGAAGAGCTTGCATTACAACAGGGTGACTGAAGAGAGTGGAGCACTGTTCATTGGACCCAGTGAGTTGACGTTCCAATGAAGCATCATCTTGAACAAAACGTCGAGATAATACCAAATCGTCAGATAGTACAGAATCCATATTGGCAGAGTTACGGGGTAAATCATCAAGCGTACTCAAATTAGTCAGTTGTACAATCTCGAAATTGTCAAGTAAGTCGGCAACATATCTAGCCCCGCTGTCTCCAAGAAAATAATATCCAAATAGAGTCAATTCTTCGATGGGTTTGTTTCGAAACACCAACTGGGCTATTTTAAACCAATCGAATACGCGGTTGATTGAAATGGCTTCGTGTGAACACATGTCAACGAAACTAGCAACTTTCGTTAACTTGTCGTGGATGGTTATGGAAATGATTGCCGCTAAAACAAATAAAACCAAAAATAACTTGACACTGAAAACGATGGCTGCAACAATCATTTTGCTTGGTTTACTTCAACGATTAGAAGGAAATTTGTGTTTATCTCTCTCTCTCCTCTGTAGCAGGGAAGAATAAGAATTATGATAGGATTTGCCCATGGCGGCTTTCGGCGGTCTTAGACAAACGAAAGTAATCATTCTTTGGTGGGTGAAAAAGAATATATTGCGCCGAAGCTTTTTGACATTCCTTGAAAGAAAACCAGTTGGAGGGGTTATCCTCGATGAGAGGTGACAGGAATGATAGTGACCGAAAAATTGTTCTCTCGTACCTAGCAAAAAAAAGATGAAGAAAACGACAGCTATGACAGCAAGACTATTTGGGTCTAGATTGTGTGTTACGTCGTTTTCAATTTCTCAATTGTTTGTTCCTGCTGTAGAGTATCCGGTCTACGGCGTGTGTCAGATAGAAGAAGGATTCTTCCTCTATATCCCACGATTTGGCTGAGGCAATGCGACTTGCGTTAGTTTCTCGTATAGACCCCAAAAAAGCCCTAAATCATGAATCTTCTTGACATAAATAATTGTTGTTAATGCCTCCGCTCCCAAGAGGCCGTCACCTTCTTGCTCACGACTTGCCGCTCTTGTGCACTCTTCATTTCGCCCAAGTTCCTTGTCATGGTCGATGTCTTGGGCGGGTGGTAGAAACGGACAGCAGTGAAATGTAGATACTTTATTTTATTCGCAATATGTAAAAGATAGTGCGGGAGAGAGCCATACAGTAATAACGTAGTACTTCTATTTATTTCAGAGATCTAAGGGAGAAATCTAAGTGAGAGATTTAGTAAGAGTAAATTGGTTTAAGTCCTATTTCTCTCAACAACTGCAACAACTTACAGCATTCCAATTTTTCTTGGTCTTTCCTGGTTCGCTCTTAATTTCCTCGACATTTTTTGCGGGTTTTTGAGAATGAGAGTTACAATACTGAAAAAATGGATGATCTGGTCGAAAAGATAATAGTGGATAGCGTTGATGAGAAATCGCTCTTCGTTTGTAAGCTATTAGGCGACCAATGTAACGAATTGACTCACCAAACTGTATCCGAACAACACGATCATATCCTTGCCAACATCAACATCCTCAATTTCATACAATTCAAGGACGTAACTACTCGATTCGTCTCCAGAAAACTCATTGTACATGAGTGATCGCCAGGCATACGTATGAAAAGGGACAGCGTTCGTCCAACGCAACCAAATTGGAAACTTGGATGGGACCACCATGAATCCCATGAGAGGCATGAAGAGCCCGCAAACCTGAGTAGGATTGGTAATTTCACCCAAGACAACAACACAAAGTAGTGAGTCGAATTTTTGTGATGTCCTGCACACACTGAGCGAAATTAAAAGCATATTGACTTACCCCATTGACCACAATGATCCCAATAATGTAATTCTTGACATTTAATGAGACCAATGAAGCCAAGGCCTCTCCACACCACAACGCCAACATAGTTATCAGAAAAAATGTTACTGGATTTTGAAACTCGACAAAACCGACCATAATCAGGGTAATAACCAATGCCAGCAAAAGGACTGCCGGAACCATCGACGCAGTAACGGCCAAATGATGCGTAATGGGATGATAAAAGCCATTCAAAACCTCCTTATCCCGAATGAAACGATCGTGTGCCAAAAATGGCAAAATGGAACCAACCATAAAGATGAAGAACGAAGTGCTGTAAAACAACAGCGACGCACACGAGGCAGCAGCCATCACATCCGAATCCTTGTCCATTCCGTAGAACAACGCACCCAAGAAGAAGGCGAGGATTGTGTACATCCCGAGACGAATCTGCACCATTCCGGGGTTGGAAATCATATTCCTCAGATACCTTTTGAAAAGCTGGAAAAATTTATGACTCCGTATCCTCACTTTGGAGGTGCGAAAGTCGTTCCTATCCACCGAATGAATCTTCGGAATGCGCACTTCGGGAATGGCGAACGAGTAAAACCCATCAGTGGGGTCTTCGTTACATACACCGTCGCTTTCGTCGTCGTCGTCGTCGTCGTCTCTCCCCTCGTGATCTCTCCATTCCTCAAAAACTTTTTCCCAATGATCGGATTGACTCCCTCTTCGAAAATTGTCGACGACGCTGAGGTAATGTTCGAGAGAAAAGAATTGCTTAGGCGTGGGCATTTTGTTATAGGAGAAGAATTTTTCAATATCGAAGCGAGGACCGGAGTAGACTAGGCGATGGTCGTGCGAGAGGAGGATGACATTGTCGATTAAATTCCATACGTATTGAGATGGCTTGCTGAGAGTGACGACGACACGTCTTGAAGGATGGTTGCTGTACCCCTTGAGAAATTCCATGATGTGAAGGGAGGTTTCGGAATCGAACCCTTCGATTGGATTTTCGCAGTAGAGAGTATCCGGGGCTCCCAAGACGGAGAGACCGATTTCGAGTCGTCTCCTCTCACTGGGGCTCAATCCACGAGCGAAGGGGTCGCCAACGATGGTGTCACGGCGGTCAATTCCGATTTGAAGACTGTCTAGGAACTTGTCGACGTCGTCATCGTCCATTTTGCGCGAACCAAAGTACCCTCCTCCGGAGGAAGAGATGAGTTTTCGATAATGTTCGATGTAGGTTCTCGGAGTGTAGAATCGATGGAGATAGGTTTCTTCTGGAAGAAATGAGCTTGTGCCGGGCAGATTTACTGAAAATTTTCACATTCGCGATAATGAGTTTTCAAGAAGAAATTTTGTAAAATAAAACAAGGATGAGATGAAATAAACTAAAGGACAGCTGTTCATCTAGTGTGTACGTCGTGGCAAACTTACCGACTCCCTCACAATGAACGTTCTTATCGTTGCAACCGGCCAAAAATTTGAGCAAAGTCGACTTCCCGCTGTCCGCCGTCCCAACAATCGCCGTAATCGACCCAGCAGGAATGTCCATCCTCATGGGTTTCAACAGAGTCTTCTTGTCTTTGCGAATCTCCCCGGTCACCATGCATTTGATCCGGGCTATCGCAGGACACTCAATTTTTGCCTGGCACTTCTCAACGACAACGCGGCCGGGCCGAATGTCCTCCTGGGCTTCTTTGCCTCCCGCCCCAGCCCATTTCTTGAACCCGCGGCGACGTTTTTCAACGTTGGTTTTGGAACCGTCGATGCTCAAGTTGTCGGTGTAGGTCGTTCCGTTGGAAGGTTTTGTGGTGTAAGAGAAGGAGACACTGCGGTTGTTGATCCCAATGACTTGGGCTTTTTCACCGTCAGTGTTTGCGGCGGCAGAGGCATCGCGATTGTGGTCTGCGAAAGTTGCTTTGATGGAACTGTTTGCTGTAGGGAGGCCAGTTTCGATGGCCTCTTCTGCGGTTGGCTGGACGGTAATGTTTTGATTTGCCATGGATTCTGTTGTCTGTTGCTGCTTTGGTAGTAAAAGGTTAGTGGTTCTTTGTTCGTGGTTTTTGCTTTTTTGAGAAAACGCAATGCAGTTTATGTCGTTGTGCCGGTTGTTCTGCATTAGAAATCTCCTTGCTGAGAGAGAGAGAGAGTGCTTACGATGTATCGTTACGGGGTGTGTGTTCGGTTTACTCCGCATTTTATTATGTGGCTTGAGTTGCATCGAGAAAATAATGTGAATCATATTATTGCTCTCTTCCAAGTACGTAATAAAATTGTCCGTACGTGTGTGTGAGGGGAGTTGACACAAGAGTTGCCCAGGCGCGAAGCCTTGGCGTTGGGTCCCGGAAATCTCGTTGGGCGTGACCTCACAATGTCTCAATTGACAGACAAAGATGAAGTTATTGAATGAGAATTTTGCAACGAGCAGTATGATACAAACATACATGTCAAAGATGCTGTGTTTCAATCGGAAAGCTTCATAGCTGTAACGGATCTTTTTTCGCTATTATTATGACAATTGTGTATGATAAAACGAAGTATGGTATGAAATCATAAGACTGGATTAGTAGAAAAGAGTTCGGGTGGATATATAATTGCCATTTCGATGAGAACAATCTGGCATAACTTTGACTGGGTTGATAGTATTGTAGAGACCGTATTATTAGGCGACCTCTCGAGATACGCATTCGGTCTACTACCAAAGCCATTACTCAGTACAATTTTAATAACTCTCGTTCATGTGGTTTTATCAGATCTTCCTGACATAAAGAGTGTCAATTCAAATCTATTCAAAATAATAAAATGATTATTTGTATTGTACGATACTTTTTATGCTTCCATCCTCAAAAAAATCGAGATTTAGGATATTGTATTATGGTTTTTATTATGCTTCCATCCTCAATAAAGAAATCGAGACTGTGATAATGCTTTATGGTACCTTACTATACTATACTAAAACATACAATACAATACTATTCAACAATATACTTTACCATACAATTCAACCATATACTGTACCATACCATACCATACCATACCATACCATACCATACAATACCATACCATACCGTACCCTAACATACCATACAATGTTTATTTGGCATCTCACACAACACTACCATAAAAAATATACAAATATACATAATGCACGACATTTTCTTGCTCACGTCTGTACGACTGCTAGACCAAAAGTCATTGAGAGGACCGAATGAGACCAAAGGACACTAAAGGAGCCCTAAGTTGCTGGATGGAGATTGATGGAGAGTGAAATAAACGGCCAAAAATCATGACGATATGCAGCAGTAACCAATCCATACCCAACATCCTCACCCTCCACGAAATCGAAAAGATCGTCTCCACTCCTAAATTCGAAGTCAAATTGATCCAGGCAATCCAAGATGGATTCGTCGCCTACTCTCGAGGAAAATTCAACGCCTGTCCCATTCAAACGATGGGTGCTCCCCCCATGGCTCCCTTTGCCGCTTCTTCTTCTCAACGTGACAAACTACATGATCACGACACCATCCGAGAGAAGAAGGAGTACGCCGCCCAAACATGCGTCAAATCGGGATACATCACCTCTTCGTCACATTACGTCATCAAAGTCGCCAGCGGAGGGCACCCCTTCCAAAATTCTGGAATGATGCAGCTCTTCTCGCAGACGACGGGAAAATTGGAGACTCTCTTGCTGGACGAAGGCCTTTTGACCGAGTTGAGAACCGCAGCTGCGGGGGCGGTGGCCGCCAAGTTGCTTTCGCCCGATTTGGACCGACATGACGTGGCCGGTGGGGTGAAATTCTGCATTGGGATTCTCGGGACGGGGATTCAAGCGAGGTATCAACTCAGATATCTCGCTCGCGTGACGTCCAATAGAAATGTCTTGGTTTACGGACGAACCAAAACCAACGTAGAGTCATTCGTTCGTGACATGAACGAGGAGGGGTGGAACGTCTGGGCCGTGACCTCTCCACGGGATTTGCTATCGGAATGCACCGTTGAGAATGAAACGTGTTATTGCCCATTGATTGTCACCACGACAAGTTCACGGGAACCGATTTTGATGCATTCACATCAATCGGTGACTGAAGTATCAAAGAAGTACGGAAGGCACATCACTTGCATTGGATCAGATTCCACTGGGAAAATAGAACTCGATCCGATCCTCGTCTCGGAAGCCGATTTACTTGTTGCCGACTAACTATTGCAAGCCAAAGAACGGGGGGAATACGAGGAGGCACTAAAGAGGGGTTTAATATTTATTGATGATGTCGTTGAGTTGGGGGATTTAGTGGCCAGCAGGACGGAATTGCATAGGAAGAAGGATGGAGACGGAAGGTTGACTATATTTGATTCTTCGGGTGTGGCGGTCCAAGATTGTGTTGTGGCCATGATGGTGCATGAAATGTTGATGCTTCAGGCGGGGTCATGATTTTATAATTCATTTTATTCTATTTGATGACTTGTATTTCAATGAGATTGCCTATGATATGCCTATGGTTATCGATCTAAAGAAAATAGTGTTCGACAGTTTTTGTGTAGCCAGAAATAACGAAACTGTAATGACGAGATCTATGAACAAAAGATGGGGATGATAGATGATATCTTTCCACGTGAGTGTTAAAGGAATATAAAGAGTGAAAAATTGATACTTCCTGTACCCCTGTACTGATAAATTCTTGTTTTTGCACTCACCTGGCAACAGAGGTGACATTAGTAAACAATAGAACAAAATTTTCATCCAAGGTTTGCCTTTGCATTAGCACTTATCCACGAATCTAAATTTTCCATTTTCATGTTTGAAGTCAAAACAAGGCCTCAAACCCCAAACATACCCCATATTCTGCTCAAAGCTGAGTTACAACTTTCAATTGTATTTTTGGGTGAATTAAATGATTTTTATGCTCTTGAGAAGGTAAGTATTTGAATGGGAGGTGATTTGAAAATGATAGCAACAATGATGTTTCCAATATGAATATTGAGCAATACTCCATCTTGTCAAGATCATTTTAAACTAATTCTTTTGTACAATTTTATGTCATCAATAAGTTATGATATATTTTTATGTATGTAAATCACTACTACAAAATTGCTAAAATTTAAAACAAAGTCATGGTCTTTGATTGATCAAACCATATTTTTGTTTTTGAAACTATGCTTCAATTTTTGAAAAGAGAAACAATCCAAAAGGGAAAACCATGTTGTGTGATTGCACAAAGCAATTGATCAATATCATTGCCTCAAAATCTTGATCAAATAAATAGAATACTTTCATCAAAATTGCCTGATCCTGAGATCAAGTAGGAAGGAACAAAGTGAACTCATTAGGTTGCTTGTTAACAATTTTGGCTTTTGGAAAAAAGGAAATCAAGGGGTTCCTGAGTTGAATAAGGCCATGGTTTGTTGGAATTTTGATTCACATGTTCATTTTTTGTTGCATACATATCAGGTACAATTTCAGTGTAGTATGATTTTTGACATTGAAATTGTTACTGTATCAATTTTATGTTTTTTTGGTGTTGGTTTGCATGGATCAAAAGATTCTCTTTATTAAAATTATCTACATGATGATACCCAGGTATCCCAATAATCTTTTGTGCTTCATGAAATGTTGTAGATGGCCCGGATGGATTACATAATGTGCCTACATATACTAGTAGTTGTGAACAGTGCACATTGTCTTGAATTGATATGGTATGGTATATTTGTGTCCTAAGGAAATTTTCCTTCATGATCAGTATCATATATCAACAACTGAATCATTACAACCAATAAGTAATGTTTTAATTGAATTTTGAGTGCTGTTGCTTTTTTATGAGAGATCAAAACCTGGAGGAAGTTGCAACACCTGCTGCCCCTATCTCATGCGATCTCAAATCAACACCATCCTTGTGTATTGTTGTGTTTGTCAAACCAAGGGATGATGGTGTCCATTGTTAATCTTATTTTCGATAAAAATATGTCATGGTTATTTGTTATCTGTGTACATTTGGAGCCTGAATGGATGTACGGGTGGATATTGTAATTGATTGGTAATGTAGATTAAAGTTGGGGGTCTATTTTCAATAAATATTACTAGGATCAAAAAAGTGGTGTTTGTTGTTTTGTTATGATTTCATGTTGGTGTCAAGGTTTGATTGAAAGGATTTCAAAAAGTATCAATGGGCATAGTATTAGCATTTTGAGGAGTTTTTTCTGTTATGTTCCATGATGTCATACATGATTCATATAATTTTCTATTGTGTCAAGCAATACACTGACTGACTCATAGAAGAAAAATGAGGTTGATATGGATTAGTGGATTTCTCAAGTAATTATCACATAATTATCACAGGAAACATATAGATTACCATTACAGTCCCTATCAATTCACCAAGTAGATGTAAGCTCTCATAATTTCTGTCATGTTTCAATGAGATGTCAATGCATTAATTATAAAAGTACTCTTCATTGGTTTGAGGTAGCTAAAAAATCAAAGATACTCATGAGTAATAGGCCTGAAAGCTTGGCTTGAAAACTAATTAGAAAGTATAATTGAGAGCAAGAGAAATTGTTCTGTTTTTACAATTAGTCACAATAGAAAGAAATAAAAGCAGTCAGCTGAAGAAGCATATAAGTGAGTTCATGTTGTAGGATGAAGAATAACTTAGAAATGTATCAATATAAAAATGACCAGAGTGATTGGGGTGACTGGTCTAAAAAATTTCTATCATAATCAAAACAAATGCTGCACATGAGACTACCCCTACAGAATGACAAAAAACCTATACAGGAAAAAGCTGTTTGGGCAAAAGCAAACTTCATTGAGAGGGAAAAGAAGATTCAGTTGGGAAATCCCTAAAATGTCATACTGCAAATCCTAAATTAAAGACACTTTTTAACTTACAAAGTATATATCCTATTGTTAAAACATTTATCCAGTACTAACACCAAATTTTTAAGTATGGTTGAATTTATAATAGCTCATATGTAACCATTTGCATGTACCAAGAAATCAACTAAATCCAACAATAAATAGAGCTCTATGAAACAAATGAAAAGACCAAGGATTCAATATTCTTTGCTGATCATAATTACTTAGAGCACTGCAAAGTTCATTGGAGCTATTTTTGCAGTTACCACTGTTTTACCACAATTAACCATGTTTACAGGTAATTTACTGGGTTGAACACAGTAAATTATAATTTTTGGGGTGGTAATTTTTTGGTACATTTTTAGAAAATTTTTTGAAATCACTGGTAAGGGTCACTTGAAAAAGTAATTTTAGCATAAAAAATCCCAGCATGTAAACTCATTTTTTACTTATAGGTTAATGGTAATTATGAGGTTATGCTTGGTAACAGGTAATTTACCCTGATTTCTGCAGTATGTAAAGACAGTAACTGCAAACCTAGCATGGGAGTTGCTACTTGAAATTATCAATACCAAGGATATAAAGATACAAGGTTATATGCACATGAAGGTTGAAAAGAAAAAGTCTGACAAGAAGATCCATTCTAAATTTGTTGCTGACCATGACAAGAAGATTGGGTAACTTGTGTCCCTATAAAGGAAAGCCTTAGTATGAAGAATAAAGTACAATCAATCTGGCAACAACCAATAACAACTTTAGTGAATCTAGTGAATTGTTTGCATTGGTGGTTGGTGGAATACAGTCATGTATGCAATCACAAAAGTGAACATACAAAAAATCAAGTCTACTGAACTAGTCTGTTCAAAGTTCCTCAACCAGTAATATTTAATGATATATTTCATACCAAATTACCCTAGTATTGATTTTGGGATGGTTAGAATTAATTTACATAGGGTGATAAAAATGATATAGTCAGATATGGCTGTTGTTGTACGATTTAGTAAGAAATGAGGTTTCTTTGTGATATTCAAGCCTGTCAAGCATTAAATGATTGTGACAGATCAAGAGGAAAATGTAATCTTTCCCAACTAAAGATGATAACAAGTTGAGGAAGACAATTTTTCAGGAAAAAATATTTTACAATGTGAGAGATTTAGCCTATGAAATAACTTGTTTAAATCTTAAACAAAATTTGAGTTGTGAACATTGAACATGACTGATTTTTATGGACCTTGCAACAACAATCAATTTTTCTAACATTAAATTCATTCATTCTTTCAAAAGGTAAATGACAGTTCTCATTGTCTTTGTGGATTGTAAAACTAGACATCTCAAAAGCAAAGTTCACAAAAAGCTGTTATTGTAGCTCTACTCATTTGAAGAATTAAATTAATAGTTTCAAAATTATAGTGAAGACGTGCATTCTAATGGATCAAATGAGCTGATATCAACAAAAACATTTTGATTGTGACTACCTGATGATAACAGGTGATATCAATTGCTAAAAACCGAATTCTAAATCATTTTGATCTTGGTCATATCCAACAGAAAATCTACCTAAAAATTCAACATGGATTTCAAGCAACTAACTGCAACTGTACATTAAATAAGTACTTTGATACAAAAACTCTTTAATTTCATGAATAAAAATCTTAAAATTGTCCATGCAGAATTTTGCTTAATCAAATATGTTTTGTTTTACAATCAACACAATTCTTTACTGCGAAGAAAAACACCCCTGTTACATGTGTAAGTATTACCTGAATAGATTTTTTGGGTTTTTAGTACCAAATGGGTTGAACCAGTTTTTGTAGCTAGCTCCTTTTACCCTGAATCAACATTTAAAATATCAGGCAAGATGAGGAGCTGTTACATGTTTGTGAATTTCCTTGGTTGACCAAATTCAGCCTCATTCAGCACTAAATCATTGTCAATGAATTGTCAATTGCAGTGGCAATAGAAGTCTAGTCACTTTGGGATGCAATTTCCCTCTGAAATGAAATGATTGAGAGTCAGGTATCAGCTCATTTCCATTATTTACAGGAGACACTTAAACTTGCTATATCTTCATTTTCAAAGTATATTTGATGCTTGGTAAAGAATGAAATAGGCTGTTATGATCATTGGTGGCATTCTTATACTGGAAGGGCCACTCTCACAGGCTGCAATAATTGAATTGTGCAGAAATGGAGAACTTCAATTGCCAATCAAAATCATGACAACCTTCAGTTCAATGGGCACTGCCAGTTGCAGAAAAAATGGCCTTCAAAAAATGATGCTATGTTAGAAATTCATGTCATCAACATCCCTCATACTTCCCAAATCTATTGACAAAGAAAGGGGGAGGTGTAATAGTGAAATTTAGCTGCTTCATGATTTCCTCAAAACAACTCTTCTGCATGAGGAATTCAAAAATCATAAGGGCACAGGAATTTGACTCCATCTTTTGTTGCCTTCTTTTAAACTCCAAAACGTCTTGGCAAGCCTAGCCAATGTAGGGCCTCTTAAGCATCCATATCAATGATACCTCAAAAACTCTCCATTGCTCAATCATGCTCTGCCTTTTGTAAACATGACATCAAGTACCCTTTATAAACAGATATCAAAGAGCAAAACAAAAGTAGAGAGCTGGGAATAACTTCTGGAGTATTGCATTCCATGTCTTGTCCATGGTAGATCAGTTACTGTGAAAATTTGATTCCTTTTTTGTTCCCACTGCATTCTCTTGCTGGTCAATATCATTCCATCCCCATAACTGCCCAGGGAAGAAGGTACTTTTTGTTGCCCCAACTTGACAGGCACTTTTTCTTGAGCAGACTCAGTATCATCATCAATTATCAACCTAAAGGCCTTGATTTCAGACTAAGGCAATGTCCTCAGCACTATTTCCAGTTGGCCAAATAACTGATGCGCCAATTTCATCACTTCATTGTCTGATTTAATGGGCACGGCTGTAGTTCCTGCAAAAAGCATTACACAAATCCCCCTTACTTCATTCCTAGGAATTCCTAGATTCATGATTCCCTTGAATACCTACTGCTTGTTATTCTTAAATAAGTAATAAGCAATTGTTAACAAGTGGTGTCAGAATTTCTATTTTGAATTCTCAAGAATAGCTGTCCCCTCTTTCCTGGGCACATCACAAGTAATCACTTATTTAGTTAGTGAAAACAATGGTGTAATTTGAAATTTGCAAGCATCCTTGAGGAAAGCCTTCTTGTCAAGGATGCCAAAACCAACAATGGCAATATCAACATGTCTCAGGAAACGCATTGTAATGATGATAATAATATTAATAATGTTGGTTAATCAAGATTCTTATTCACAACAATAATATCAATGTGTCTCAGACAACTTGTTGCCGAAATGATAATAATATTGAAAATGCTGGTTTGTTGATACCAGAAAGTCTCAATGATTATTTTGATAACAATAATATCATCACATCTTAGACAACTCTTTGTCACAATGATTATAATATTAGTAATGTTGGTTTGCCAAGACTGGAGAAAGTCTCAACAATCTAAATAAAGACAAATATATCATGGTTTCTTGGACAACTCCTTGTCACAATGATAATGATATTAATAACATTGGTTCATTTAGACCAAACAGTCTCAACAATCTAAATAATACCAATAATATCATCAAGTCTTTGAAACTCCTTGCCACAATGATATTATTTTTAATGATGTTGGATTTCAAGACTAAAACTCTCAACAATCTAAATAAGAACAATAATATCATCATATCTTTGACAAATAATATTGATAATGTTGGTTTGTCAAAGACTAGAAAGTCTCAACAATCCTTAAAAATAAAAATAATGATATGGGTCAAGAACAAACCCTTCTCCTCTTGACAATAATAATAATATAGATCATATTGATATACCCAGTTTTGAGTAATGGTATTTTCTAAAATTATGAAAGACTGGGTTTAGAACTAGACAAGCGTTCAACGCACACA
>JALLPE010000384.1:0-18064 GCA_036940025.1 Conticribra weissflogii
GTCACATTGATTAGAAAGTATCCCCAAGCTGAAGGTGTGAAAGTACATAAACCCCTTGAAGGCAGCTATGAAGAAATGCAGTATGACCCTGATTAGTCTATTTAATACTTAATGAGTTTTTGTTGTATTATAACCAGGACACATGAGATTTGTTGCTGTTTTTTAATCTTTTTTTTGTCATATCTTACTAATTTTAGAGGTTTTAATGAAATGTCAATAAAATGTTGTGTTGTGTTGCTCAATTTTAATTTGTTGCAAAAAACTTCAATTCCAACTAAGGTTATGGGTGAATTTATTTTAGTTGAGGCCATGGCACTTGTAAGGTAGGTACTTATATTTTAACCCCAAAAACTAGCTACAACAATTGTTAAATTTTGCTTTGATACAAGTAACTGAGAACTCATGAACATCATCAACAAAGGCTCAATGTAACAAATTAATTCACCACATCATATGATTTTCAACAGTAGTCTATAATTATTTTTGAGGAGGCATCCATACAAAAATCAAACAAGCACACAACAGGGAAGAGATTAAAAAATATACATTCAAAATTTTCAACTTTGATCCAACCATTTTCAAAGCTGGCATTGATTTTTGTTTTTACTATGACTTCACATTGATCAATTCCACCCCAACCACAATTCTGTCCTGGTGACAGGTTCTCAATCTTTGCTGAAAATTTCCTGTCCTGTCCTCACTGCAAAATGAGGACACTGAACAGGACATTTTTTCTGAAGACATGTCCAAAAAATGTCCAAAACAAAAGAACTTAAATGTCATTATCTCTAAATTGATTTGGGGACGTTTCTTATGTATTCTGAAGGCTCAAGGACATAACTTTAAACAGATAAAAATGCAAAAAATACAAAAATATACTCAACCAATCTTCAAAGCAAAAGAAACTCAAAGCGCAATAAGCAATTTGTTTGACATAGTTTTTTGCAAGTAAAAGTATTAGGATTTGTGAAATAAATTGGAATGTCAAACTTAACAATAGATACCCCTATGAAATATGATTAGACAAAAGTATGCAATAGATGGACAAAATTGTTTACTTCCATCAGTTATTTCACAAAATGTAGATGAGTATGGTCACCTCATTTGCTGCAAAATTGCTGTTGGTGGCTGAAGATGTAAATTAATTGTTGCTGTGGCAAAGACACATCATTGATAAGAATTGGGGCAAAGCTGCCCCATTAATGACAACATAGGGAAGAAGTACATCTCACAACATTCTTAATGTTCTAGTATGTAATTCACTGGAATTAATCTTACTGATGAACTTGCAGATTTGCAAATGTATAAATTTTAACACACAAAGGAGTAGTATTAATCTCCACATTTTTGTTGGAAGATTTTTGGAGTAGTCAGCTATTATATGACTGGGAAGTGGTGACATCATATGGACATGTGACTTAAACACAAAAAATCAAAAATGTCCAGACATTTGATTCTGACCATCAGGTTACAGGACATTTCCAACTAAGTTCTTAATCAAGGGAGGTTGATTACCTCCTGGGACATTCTCAGGGGCTGGTTCATCATCACCATCCACTTGAAGCCCTTGGTTGTGTACCAATGCAACAGCTTGATTTCCTGTCAGATGGAATAAATGGCTTCAATTGCTTCTTTTCATCTGGAACTTCCTTGAGAGGAATCAGTGGAACTGGCACTTGATCATGTCCACTCAAAGATCAAGTTGGCTGGACCTTCTTTGACCACCAGGACATAATGTTGGGAACAATAGATGGGCTTGTTCTTGTTTGTCCATAAGACAGTGAAAAATACTGTCTGATATGTCCTTGTTTTCATTGTAACTTCATCCAGATGGACAGCTGTCAGGTCTGAGGCATGAACCCTTGCCATGCAGTTAGCCGGTTTTGGGTGGTGATGCTTAAGAAGGACAGGTCATTGAGGTCCTCCTCCCAATTGATTTCTATCTTGTCATGGTGGATTAGATGAAGAAATTATTGTATGAGTCTTTTGCAAAAGAACATAGGAATGGTAGTAAAATAGTTGAGAAAAGAAAATTTCAAATATAGATATGAAAAAATGTGATGTTGAGGGTTGAAAAATGAACACTCCCTCCTCTTAACTACTTCTGAGCCTTGTTGGGTTGGATCCCCTTGATGGATTCCCTTTTATGAAATCTGAATTTAGTGGGCTTCTAAAACAATACAACTGAATATCCATTGTGTGATAAATAGCATGAACCAAATTATTTTATTACACCAAATTTGTGTGGACAAATTCTGCTTTTGAGACAAAACTTGGCCTCACTAGAAAAAGCCTTGAATTAAAGTTAAATGAATATACTTTATGTGGCCACGAAGCGCCACCACGTGCCAGTGGTTTAGTGGTAAAATCCAACGTTGCCATCGTTGGGCCCCGGGTTCGATTCCCGGCTGGCGCAATTACTCCGCTATGATGTAGGTGGTTATCATACTTGCCTTTCACGCAGGATACCCGGGTTCGAGTCCCGGTAGCGGAAGGAACTTCAAACTCTTTTGCCCGAATGGTAATCGTGTATGGGTGGCTTTTTTTATGATAGAGTGGAACGACGAGGCACCGCAGCATAAAATTTTTACATCCAAGTTTCTGGCAAAATTATTCCAAACTCTTGTGTGGTAAAACACAACACATCAAAATGTGTACTTTGAAACCAATTTGTACAAATAGTGGAATCAGTACAAGCCTATCTACAATCACAACTGTCCATAAGTTCCAAAATTTTAAAAAATACAATTACATAATCTGACATAATCTGATTTGCACCACAAGAAAACCACAAATAGTGGGGGGAATTGTGGAAAGCGGCACACAAAAATGAATTCAAGACTAATATTGGGATTTTTGATGTGGTTATGCCTATATCAACCAACAGCATCATCACAAAATAATGGAAAGGGCCATCATGATTTGGCCAATCTTGGACAAATATGATGTGTGCTGTCAACTTAAATTCCTCAACTTTTGATGATGATTTGGCAAACCTAAATTTTAGTTTTCCCAAAGGAGCCAGTATGTACCACAAAATTCAGAGTTTTTGCTTGAATTGATTCAAAACAATGAGCGCTATTCCAAATTTTTGATGCTCACTGTGGTCACCCTAAAAAGAACCAAAAAATAATGCCTGAGCTGGATTTCGTCAAATGTAATCCAAACATAACCTCCACAAAATCCACAAGTAATCTAATGTAATCCAATCATCAAAATGTATCCCAAGGTAATCAATGGTGCAGTCAAATGATTCTGTTGAAATTATTTGTAAATCATCCCATACAGGTACAAAATAAATTACCATACAAGTTCAATACAGGTGTTTGCATGAGTGTTACAAGACCCCTTTCTTATCTGACCCTCTTTTTATTCCCCTCAAACTCTAAATCTTATTTGTTAGAGGATATGATCATAGAAACTGTTGCACAGGACATTAAATTACTTTTCAATTGGTGTGTATTAACACTTGCAAATTCAGATAGAAGCCAAGATGTGGACTTTTCTGAAACAGTAACTAATAATCAAATCTTCCTTTGGCCATGAACAACAGCCCACCCAACTTTAACATCCCAATCAATCATTCTAATCAAAATGTTATTGCATAGCACAATAACACAACAACATATGGATTTATCTCCATTCCAGACAGCCTCCCTTTTTCTTGGTTCATGTTCTGGTGCCAAATACCCACAGAGCTTTATATGAGGGTTTTCCTGCTGAAGATATCACTACAGATTGCTACAACATTTGTCCAGCTGCATATCATTCCATGGTTTTAATTCACCTCAACAATTGTTCAAACAACACAGGGCAGTCTAGGGTGATTAGAAAATTAACATCAAGTTAAAATCATTTAATTAATCCATGCATAATTTTTACTACAATATCATCTTGTAAAAATTGTTAAATTTTATTAGTTTTGTTATGTCTGCTCCTCTGTTTGTTTTATGTCAAACCAAAACGTGGGGGCCTTCCCAAGGTGTTTTGGGATAAAACTGTATGCTTGATTTTCCTTGAAATGGGCAACTCTGGCCCTCTGCCCATGGTGATGGTGGGTTTTGACAACAAAGGTGAAAATCAGAAATCTCATTGACAGTTGAAACAGGTACTTTTGCACAAAAAATAACATTCCTGCATATGCCTAGTACAACACTCTATGGGATTTATAACGCTGTACAAATACCCATATTAAACTTGTACTTCAATTGTAAAAATTAACCACATTTTCAAATTATGATACTTAGTCAATTATAATTCAGTGACACAGTACCATACTTGCAGTGTCAAATGTGTTCAGAAAAAGGGTAATATAGTTGTGAAATAAAGTAGAGCAATTACAATAGTGAAACAGGATTGTGCATTATTTACAACTTCAACAGTTACTTGAATTTCCAAATATGATACACCATGAATTATTTACTTGAGTGTGAAAAAGCTATCAGATTGTTTAAGCTGAATTCAGTGATCCATGATAAATTATAATACTTGTGTATACAAATGAACACTGTAGGACACTGATAACCAAAAATTCAGCAGCAGAAAGGTTTGCTGTAGATATACTCTTGAATGTGGAGCTTCTTGGGTTACTTTGGAATGTCATACTTTAGATAACATTGCATGGAGTAATCGGAGATGCTCAGATTGTGTAGTCCAATTTTGGACTGCTCAATCCAAAATCTTGGATCATGTTTGGATTACTCAGGATTTCTTGGATTGAAACTTGGATTACATAATTCAAAATATTTTGATTGTACCTGTTTCTGTGGAACAATTTATTTTAGTTCCCCTTTCAGACGTGGATTGTTGTGGTCTGTTTGTTCCTGGGAATAAGAAACATGTCTTTTATACTTTTATACCTGTAAAATGTATAGAGAATTTACAAGGTATGTTCCACATATTCCCAGGAAAAACTTTATATGTACTTTTCATAAGTTTTGTATTCATTGGAACTGTGGAGGAATAGTCAATAATCAACTATTCCATGGTAATTTGAGGGGTGATTTCAGGGGTAAATATTTTTGAAGTCTAGTCACTTTGAAATTAGCTTGTTGGTTGAAAGAAATTAATTTAAACCCCAATAGATATAAGGACTATTACATGTGTGATTCTAGTGTCAGGAAGAAGGTTGTTAATGGCCACCATAAATGTGCCTATGTTGCTGTATTTGAGTCATCTGCCAGGTATATGTGTTCAATGTGATGATGGGTATATGATGTTACACATGCCATTTATTGACTGATGGTAACAGACCATTTTCATTAGTAGGTGTGAAACAAATTATCTGGTTGCTTTGGTGTTGGTATTTGTACCAACAATATCAACAGCATTGTTGATTCCAAGAGAGAACAATGACACATTTGAATGCATTCACAAATGATGTTGATAATGCCATCATGTGATCAAAACCACATAAAACCTCAAAAATAAGTTGTAAGCATCATAATTTACTTCCAAAGCCTAAGATTTTTTTTAGTTTTTTGTTGAATGGGTATCTGCAAACAATACTAGTGTGGTGCATGTCTTAGATGCATTTTCCCCAGGGAATTCAACAGTGCTGTCCATTTCAACTAAAATTTAATAACAGATTAATCAGAACTTAAATTTTCAAGTGGCTGATAACTTATGGTGGATATTATAAACAAGTATTCACATTATTTATAGATCTATTAGTCAGATTATATGATGAAAACACTACTGTTGACTTCTTCCACAACTACTCATTTTGATTTACACAATGTGTTACAGATGCATAGATTTTTGTACAGCACCCATGTAGGAAGATTTTAAAACACTCATTTTGCTGCAACCATGAATTTTCTTTTCTCCTGACCCTTACCCACAAATCATCTCTACTATTGCAACACCATCACCACTTTAGCAAAACCCAATTATCTTATTTCTTTGGAGTATTAGGAGGAGCACATATGCTTTGGTTTGATACAAAATAACCCAGTTTAAGAGATAGTATGATGATAATAAATGTAGCAAATTTTTACACAATGATATCATAGTAAAAGAGGATGCATAAACTGATATGTATATTTTTGTTGTAGCACTGATTACTTTCTTCTTTCTTAACCCTTTCTGCCTGTAGTGTTATTTAGTGTTAGTTTCAACAATGGAGCAACATGAACCAACCCCAACTCAATGAAGATAGCATGAACAATGTTGTTGCATATTATGAAGCAAAATCTCTGCTTTCATAGACCAATTGGTCTGGTATCTACTAGTTTGTGGTCAATGGGATCAGAGGATGATGGAAAAGCAGCCCATGGTGGTTTGGGACAAATGGAGGACAAGATGATATATTGTGTGTGCAGTTTTATCAAAGTTAATTAAATGGTAATTGTATATTATAAGAGGTGTTACATTGACTGACACTGTTTAAGCTGTTTTTCAATCCACATAATGCTATACAAGACCATAACTCACCTTCCAGTATGACTTCTGTGAGTTAATACATAAGAATCAAAATCTATTTTGATAAAAGTACCATGAGATCAATGCATTATCTAAAAAGTAGGATAAGGAGCAAGTGCATAATTACTCATATTTATCTAGTATGATAAAACAGTGCTGTACTGAATGAGAAGATTGCTAAGAAGAAATTATTTAAGAAAAATGGAAATTTTACACTCAATTCAGCCTTCTACTATACCTTGAATTGAATTGTACTAGACAAACTAGGGGACAATGGACAAAGTATATTATTCTAAATTGTTTTCACATTGAACCATGTGTCATTTGTAATTTGTTTGTGATGGTGTAATCCAACTCCACATCATCTTATCTCTCTTTACTTTTTCAACTAGATGACATCAAATACATTACTCTAATCTCTAGTAAACTCCCCTGCCTTGTCTCAATTTACACTCTGTGCTCTAGACTTCATTAGCTGCTATTTGTCTGTTCCTGTGCTCTACTTTGCAATAGAAATAACTACTTGCAATGTAAATACTATGCAGTTTACTCTCCTTCTATTGAATTTGCTGTCTTCATTAAACATAAAACAGGTCATCATAGTCAAAGTCGAAATTGCAGTTATGGTTAGAGTAAAAGTAATTGGTAAATTCCAGAGAAATTGACATTTTTAATCCTACCAATCAATAAAGACATTGCCTCTCCAAATTTACTTGAGGTATAATCTCCATTGCTAGTGTAAATTCTAATTATTTTATCAAGAAAAATCTAAAAATGTTTGGGACAGAATATTTCAAACTCATGATCTTTGCAAGCCCATCTCAAAAGTGAATACATCAACTAAGAGTTGTTTTTGTATTTGTGTAAGGGAGCAATAACAGAAACAAGTAACTGTATGAAATGAGATACATTCAATTTTATAGTCTGTTTTCAAACGTACTTGTCAATAACAAGTGAACTCATACATCATGTTGATGATCAGAATTGAATAAAGTGGAATGTACTTGTGTTGTGAATTGAGTAAAGCATGGTATCACTGACCAAAATTCACAATCTCCCAAGGCATATCCAGATATCAAAAGCAAGAGGATGAAACTTTGGTAGGTTGGATTGTTTCAACTCCATTTTAATGGCTGATGTCATCAATCACTGTAAAATGCATTGACCACAATGTGATACATGAAGAATTCTATTCTTTGAAGTTTCTTTTCAATTTTCTCACTCCTCCTCTTCAACATCAATTGCATCATATATGATTAGTACAATGTCATGTTACAACATAGCTTAGATTTCATTTTCTAGTGACAAACATAGGTCTGGACAATGAAGTCAACTTATAATACCAAAGCATATTCAAATATTAGTAGAGATTTTTGGATTACCCCCTTAAAGACCAAGTCAATTCATCAAATATATTCTACATCATTAAAATTGTAATTGTATCAATCATTTGTATTCATTGTCTAGCCCTTACAATGACTAGCTCTTACAAAAACAAGAAACCAAGAAAAAGCATCAGATACAAGCATTTCATCTTTGGATGTGTCTAATGTTTTTACACACTGTGAAACAAGAAATATTTTTCATGAAGCAGTAAACTTGTTTTGTTTTCCCAGTATTTCAAAACATAATCACATGTACAATTCAGTATATCATGGGTCTTTATGGTCTACTGGATCATCTCATTAATATGAGAGGTGCTTTTTTCATCAAATTCAATAAGATCAACTACACAAAAGCAACAAAATTCAGTGGTAAAAATCAAAGTAGAAGTAAAATTTAAAGCAATTTATTTCTTCAATTGAGTACAAGGAGTAAGCATACACAAGCTTTTCACAGTAGGTAAGTAAGCTCTTTTGAAGAAATTGTTATTTGCACATCTTGAACACTAAAAAGGTGATATGTATGTTGACATTTGTGTGAGTTGTTGCATGTTGGAAGAAGGATCAAATCAGTCCATCTTAGGGGAAAATATCTACATCTGGGTATTAATTATTCTTTCTTGTTTGTGCAATGCACTACTTGTTTGACAACGAGCTGAAAAAGCTTGAAAAGGAAACTAGTCATTTTTCTTGGGGTCATCATTTGGTACATCCACAATCCATATACACAGATTGTCCAAAGATGGATGTTGTGACATGACAAAGTTCTTTCAAAAATTGATTCCATTCTGTCTGTTGTCCACACATCATTGTCATGTCTTTGATATTTTGACTAAGATTCTAGTTGACCAAAAACTCTGAAATTGGTAATTCTTAACATCAATTTCATCATTTAATTCTTGGCTAGCCTTTGAGCTACTTTAGCACATCATATCCTGAGCATTCCAAGAACTTAACATTGCTATGAAAAATTTTACTCAATATCATCAATTGTTTTTATTTTAAGTGACAATTAATTACATTGATTGGACTTGTGGTGTTTTGGTGTTTTGTAGTTTTTGCTCAGTGCATAGTACAACCAACATTTTTTATTTCACCATATTACAAGCTTAGTATCCATTTTGCTTCTTGACTAAAATTACCACAGCTGACATTTTACATTTTAACTCTGCTGACTTGCTTAATGCATAAAATCTGTTATTTTCTTATTTGGTACAATTCCTTATAGTAATTTCTATTTCAATGAACCCATAATCCCATACAAATGTACAACTTCCTTGGAGCTACAAACCTCTACTGCCTGTTTCCATAAATATTTCCCAAATGAACTTTCATTTTAAAGCCCTTGTCAGATTATATGACCCATTAACATTCCATTGGATAATTGACATAACTAACACTATCCATTTGTGACCAAACTCAACAAATTTTGTCCAATTAATTTTTCAAAATCCCAAGTAAAAAATTGAATGACCATTTGAGAATTGGCTATAAGACCCGTTTGCAAAACATTATAACTAAAAAATTGGGGATCTTAAAAGACTGAGTTGACATATATTTTATCATTTTATCTTAACTTTTTTGGAACTTGAGATGTTCATTGGAGTTGAATCACAGGGTATTTTATCAGTCTTGTTAGGGTGAAGGAATGAAATGGTAATTTGGAAATCCAATTAGTCATTTTTCTAATAAATGTGATCATTCATCACCCCCAAAAGGCGAATGAGCCCATCCCCCCACTTTTCACTACTATGCCTGTTTGTATTAATGTCAACAATTAACATGAGGCAATGACCTGTGAGTCTATCAATAGGAGCTCTATATATTCGTATGATATTGTTGTTGTGAGGGTTCTAGATTTTGTCATGTTACAAAAATCTATTCTTCATTGGTACTGTTATGTGTCCTTCTAGTGGTTGAAGCATTTGGTCAAATAATCTACACCTTATTACACCAACAAAAGTGAAAATAGAAAATCTAAGTAATTTAATGTAAAAATGAAAATCAAATCTCCTCCAACTATCAAATAGATACTATCTCTATAGAGCAGCAAATAGTTTGAATTGATTACAATGAACAGCTATTACATCTCAACATATCAATGCAGCAAATCTCATGTTCAGTATGTACAATTCTGGAGTTGGGTATAGAAATTGTGGTAATAGTAGCCAAAACTGAATTTCAGCAAAACGTTGGTGAGTCCATTTATATTTTGTATAAAATGTCAAATAATATAGACTGATCCTATTTTCCCAATTGGTAACTAAACAATCTGTGTCTTGAACCACCCTTTTTGGGGCGTTTTGTGAAAACTATCATGTTAGGGTGGGTGAGTCTCCCAGTCAAAAAGTTGATATTCTGCAATCATCAAGAAATTCAAAAAGATGGAGAGTATCAGATTAAAAACAATGCAATACCCAATACCCAATACCCAATACCCATGATTTACTTACAACAAAAACTCTCAGATGCTTTACCTCTTAAAGTATTCCATCAGAGTGAGCACCATAAATCACCTCTATGCATGTGACATGATCTCCACAAATTCAAACTTGTTATCAATATTCATTTTGTAGAAAGAATAGTAGTTGCTACCCAAAGATGCATCTGGTCATCTGGATAAATGGATTCCCTTCATCCTATTATACAGAAATTGCACAAAATTCCTCCCTACCAAAAGAATATTGATAGCATGGACAGTTGAGCATCATTTTCAGTTGTGTTTTGTTCATGATTTATACTGCAGAGTTGTAGGTCAATAGTTGTTTCAAATACTGTACCAAATGAACATTAGTGTTTTTGCCTGAACTATGTGGTCATTTCATAAGCTTCTGAGTTTTAAAAATTGCATTAATTGTTTGATGTGCAATTGCTCCAGAATACTGCATCATTGGTCCTGAACCAATTTTTGCTGATTTGATGCAGGTGCCAGGTGTTATAATATTGAATCTTAGTAAAAATAGTTCACAAAATGATGTGAAGTTGTTATCATTTCATTTCTGCTCTTGTAATAGAGGGTTAATGAGTCACATTAAGCAAAGCTGATCTACATCATGAAAAAATATACCAAACTAAGCTGAAACAAGCCATTTCTTACTATACAATGCCATGTTATGTCACCTAGTTGATCAAACACATCAAACTAACAGATTGAGCTGAGAAACAGCACCAACTTAAGTTACCAAAACAAGATAAACCTCAGAGCCAAGCTGAGCAGTTACTAGATCCATCAAGCCAAGCTAAACCACACCAATTCAAGCTCCCAAGGGGAGACAAGGAAATCAGATCCATAGTGGGACAAGACAACCCCAACAAGTAGATCATAGCCAAACAGAGCCAAGTCCAGCAAATCTTTAGGTGACAGAGAAGGGCCAAGCCAAATGATGCCAAACAAACTTGTAGAGATCAGAGCTGAACCAAGCAGAGCAAACTGGATCCATGCTTCAGGGGGTATGGTCAAGTCAAACCAAGCCAAGCTGCATGGGGTCAGCAGTCAGCTAGCCCAGTAATGATGTTCAAACAATCAACTCAACAATTCAGAACAAAAAATAGAGCCCATATCTGAAAAGTGATGGTAGGTTCAGCAGCCATTGCTGGTATTGATGCTAATATTGTGGTGATGTTTTTTTACGAGATTGATTCCTGTATCTTGTTTTGATATTTTGCTGTCATTGTGATTTTTCATGGTATTGGGGGAGGTCACAGTGTTCAAGTTCAGACACAACCAGCATAGCTGCAATGCTCCCAAAAATTCTTTAGCTTATCATGACAAGTATTTGCATTGAATGCAAACTGAATCTGGGGAGTCAATACAAACATAATTCACAAAGGTGATAACACCAATGGGCATAGAAACTTGCTTCATATCCACAAATTGAATATGGCAGCATTCTCAATCAAATATGTGTTCAAATTCCTATTTGTGTTTGTTATCATAGCTAGAAGTGGGACATTTGTAATTCACCTACATTTCACTTGATCAGCTGCAACCATTATTGCTATGATCTCTAGTGACAACTTCTACAGTCATGAAAATTTGATACTCATCTTAAATACTGATATGCATATTATTGATATGCCAAATTATGAATTCAGTTTGCAAGAATGCAATGATTTGTGCCATGGTGTAGTTTGGTATGGGCCACTTGTTTTCATCTACCAATCCCCTCATCTTTCCAAGACAGGCATTCCACAATGAAATGAATCAACTTGTAATGATAGATTGGTCAGAGTTGAATATGATGAAATGTCAAAATTATCTAAACTGGCATCAGTTGAAAAACCATTTTTTGTAATAATTTTTATATATTGTGTTGATTGTATTAATTAAACTAAATTTGTACCATGCTGTAATTCAATACAAGTCTAGAGTGTATTATTCTTTTTGTTTGAACCAGTATTATGATATTGTTTGAAACAATATGATATTGTTGGAATAACATGATGCTCTACAATACAATACATTATCATTGATGAGGATAACAAAAGAAGCATTGGAGTTACAGCATCTGTTTTAGAAAATATTTATAAAACAAAACCCCTTTTGAATTTCCAGAAAGTATTCAAATCAATAATTTTGCTCAAATCATTCACAACATAAAAATAAGTATCTTTGGTTTTTTGCTCTGTACAACTTGAAGGTAAACAAAATAAATAAAATCATTCAAAGACATTCTACTAACAATGAAACAGGTAAAGTGTAATATTTTAGATTCTTGGTGTACTAAGATAAGTGGCAGGTACAAAAGATATACAGGAAAGAAAATACCATGTGTAGTTTACATCATCACAATAATTGCAATATAACAGCCTTCTGAAATTCATCTCAAAAGAACTAAAACTTGAGTATGTGATATTAGAGTTCATGAGCAAAATTTTCACAGTAATGCTGGATGGATATATTGTATAGCTACAAGGCAACAAACATGCACAGATAAAGAACAAAGAACCACAAGACTGACAACAGCAACATATTTCTAATCATAAGTGTTTGACCTCATGAGTCATGGATCAACATTTTGTAAGTAACACAGAATCCTACTGTTTTGTATATCTACTGTAAGGGTACACAGATCAAGACTTACAAGCCTGACAATTTCCAACAGTATGCAGTATACCACAACATCAACAATGAAAATTATCAGCATAAAACCCAAATATATTCGCATTTATAGCAACAATACTCTTATTGTTCTAATACATAATACAAATTTTTACTTGATGACTATATTTACCACTATCTCTTTCTTCAAACTTACAGCTCAATGTCAGAGTACATAGTCCCTGATGAAAAATGGAAAATGAGAGTTGTTTTGAATGGTCAATCATCTTCAATCAAACCTTGTTATCTTATCTCTGTAATATCATAGTTTCCATCATCAAAATTTACATTCATATCTGATTCAACTTGACTGAAAGAATTTTTGTTCAAGTAAAATTGATGTTATCCAGAAGTTTTATGAACTCTTCAGAATCATTATTATTGCACAAATATATAAAAACAAAATAGATACTTTTGAAAGATTTTTTCTATTGACACATCTCACAAGAAAGTCTTGGTGGCACTGTATGTTCAATTCAAATCTCTAATGATAGGTAAGTCTCCAAATTCTGAGGATGGAACCTTATCATTCAGTTCCTTATCTGCTTTGCCTCTATTTAATCATCAACAGCTGATCTGTTTTGAAGATCTAGCCAATATGATTTGATGTCTCCATCTTCACATGTTCTAGAAGTAAGATTTCTATGAGTATGAAAAGTTGTCAAAGGTTCCACACACTTACAATCCCAATCATCTATTACCCTCCATATTGCAATGGCAATCTTTCCTACAAAGATAATTATCTTTTCCCCAAGCAATTCAACAAGTAGTATTGCACCAAACGTTCTACTGTCTTAGTATTGCACCAAACGTTCTAAAGTATTATATCCCTAGCTAGTTTCAAGTTTTTTTGAGAGGGACAAGCATTTTCATCACACAATTCCACATCTTCTTACTATTCTTTGATTAGTGAGTTGAATATCTGGATTTGTTTTTCCGCAAGGAATGCAAGCTGCTTGGAAAACTATAATTTAGTAAGCTGTTTAATTTCTGAAGCCCTCTGGGTCAGCTAAACTGTTTCAGTTGACCAACTCTCTTTGTAAGTGATTGGAAGTGTTTTTCCTGATTCATGCCTTCAAATTCAAGGCTGTTTGAGGGGATAAGCATTTTTCATCACATCATATTGTTTTCATTGACTAAATGTTCACCCAAAGGAGCCATATTTCTGTGATCATTGAGATGAATTTCTGGATTTGTTTTTCCACAAGGAATGCAAATGTCATTTAGTAGGTGGTTTAATTACTGAAGCCCTCTGGGTCAGCCAAATTGTTTCAGTGGACCTGATTGTATTTGCCCCTGATTGGAAGCATATTCTGATTCATTTTCATTGACAATTGGGATTAATAGCATTCAAGAGGTGTTCATAGAGGGATAAGCAACACTCAAAGAAATTTTGATGAAATATCATTCTTCTATGAATGGGTTTCATCATGCTAGCAGAGGGGGTCCATTGCATTTCTTTGTATCAGCAATATTACATCACAGTAGGATCCACACATCCTCAGAATTATGCTGTACATCACCATATGTGTTCATTGTGATCAGTAGTTGATTCAAATTTATGTTGTGTTTTTTGGGGATGTACAGAATTACCATGATTGATGGTCATTTAAATGTGTACACATTTTGGCTTTCTCCTACTACCCAAATCTCATCCACAAATATCTTTATTGTAAAAATTGATTCCTTAAATATCTTAATACATTCTTTTATCAATCATTTTTAGAAATGTAAAAATATCTATACATTTGTAAACAATATTGACATTTTGTGCTAATCTGAGTTAGGATATCTCAGACATAGATACACTTTGGTGATATGTAAAGTAGATTATTCTGAGATATTGGACAAGGTTCTGTAGTGGAAAGGGGCACACATCACTACGTTTTCTATTGCAGCAATGATGATGATGGTAATGACAGCAAGGTTGATTGCAATGGAAACAGCAGAGATGACAGATACAGTTACCACAGCAAGACAAGTTGGTATCAGTGACAAAATTTTCAACAACAGCAGTGGTGATGACAAAAGATGAATATAACTTGCCATGGCTGATGGTGATTGATTAGCAGATGCAGTTATAAATGTGATCTTTGATTTTTATATTTGTACCTGATAAACCAACATTTGCATTCACAAAGATCAAATACTACACACTACACACTGAAATATAATTTTCCATGGTTGATGGTGATTGACTAGCAGATGCAGTTATATATTTGATCTTGTATTTTTGTACATGTCCTGAAAAATAAACATTCACAAACACCTCACACTACACACTGCACACAAGCATCTTCCAAGCTTTCTGCAAATCTTGTGACAAAAATCTCTTGACAAAAATCTTATCTTTTGCTCAAAACTTGAGAAAAATTATGAAAAATCAAAATAATAGAAGATAAATAATGTGATAATTAGTAAGTTTGTACAGGTATCATATTCTAGCATTATTCTAGGACTACTATCGTTACCGTATCTGTTGGTTTGTACCTTTAACAAGTAAGCCCATGATTTACAGGACGACATGATATCTGTTTCATTTTCACACAGGGCAATAACTTCTAAATCACTGGTGTGGTAAGACACAAAGATATCTTGTAAGATCAGAACTCCTTGTGGGTTTGAAGACATTTGTCATCCATTTTTTGTAATTTTTATTGTAGTATATCATACAAAGACTGTGAAATTCATATGAAGCAATTACTACTTCTAGCCCACAGGGAGCCAAATCATTGCAAAACAATTTATCATTTTACATGGATTGACACATGGTTGTAAAAAACTTTTTGCAAAAAAACTACCTTCCTTTTGATGATATTTTGCCAACAAAAAGAATTGCATAAGTTGAAGATATCATTCCTATGAAATTAAATTCCAAAAATTTTGTAAGTGGCTTACTATCACTTTTTTGATCAAATTTTAACAATGTTTTTGTGAATGCTTGGAGTGGACTGAGCATATATAACTCCAATTTTTAGTTCTTTATTAAGTGGGCATGGAGTGTAATTGTAAAAAGTTGGATCCTTCTGTAGGGCAAATAGGGGGGCTGACACAATTTTTTGATACAAACCCTCCAAACTACACAAGTTTTGACAATGGTTGTGCATACACCTAAAACTGACAAATCTTTTAGCTGTTGGTGATATGAAACAATTAAAAAAGTGAAGGTACACAATGTACTGAAATTGACTATGGACTATTTTGCATAGTGGCATTGCAGATATTGGGTGTCAAGTTGCCTACAGAAAATTTTTATACGAACCACAACTGCAGCATAGTTGGAATACAGTCAAAATGAAAGGCCACCAGAGATGAAGTTCAATAAGGGAACATGATATTTATACCACCTTATCTTTGTATTTTGTTTTTTTTGTAGTACCTGACTTTTCAAGTTGTCAATGGAAAAATTGCCCTAGGATTTGTTACTGTCATTGGAAAAAAGTTGGGGACTACTTATGTGATACTGCAAAAATGAGTATAATTATGTTTGTCTATCAACAATACACACAATTTTAATATTTTTGTAAAATGTAATCATAATAAACTCAAGATTCAGTTTTATTATGATCAATGATAGCTCCAATACAGGTGTTCATAAATGGAACAAATGTATCACAACATTGGAATTAATAAGTGTCAATAAATCATCTTGTTGTTTGTGAATAAAATTTCATTTGGTTATGTATTGGCCTCTTAGGTTCATTTCCATTTTACTGCCACAAACCATCCAGAAATTGATATTGATCCATGAACTGCAACCTATTCTCTAAGTTTTTACAGCAAACATGCCCCCTGTGTACAAAGTTATGCTTGACCCAGTACTAGTAGGGGGAAAATTCATAAGAGTTTTAGACATTAATTTTTTAGATCAACAGTTTTTTTGTTTGTGCCACATAATGCGTTTAATTTTGTGTGAGATTTTTGATGGACACAAGCAGACTGCCATCCAAAAAATCCAACAACCAACGCTGCCCTCCCAAATTTTCTTTCAATTACACCATTGTCAATTTTCACCACCACACCATCTCTTGCATTGAAGTTGTAATCCAATACTTATTCCCCTGCAAATTGGCTTCATCAGACCCTAGCCAATACCACGTGGAATGTACTGACGAAGCCAATTTTTTTGTGTGGACTCCAAGCAGCAAGAAATCCTTCACAAGCTGTTGACATGAGGCCGTTTTTGACAACAGGTTTTGCATTGAAAGTGAACCACATACCACTGTTATCATCCAAACAACAAAACGAAACAGCCGACGAGTCCCCCTCGCAACACTTCATCTACAATGAGTCCTCCTCCAAACGCTCCATCTACAAGTCCTCCTCAGAACGCTGCATCTATAAGTCAGATTCATCCACAATGAGTCCTCAATCATGTCCCCATTACTACAAGCCCAGCTCCTCACGATCTATCTACAAATCCTCCTCCAAACTTGACAAGTTGTCTTCTGAAGGATCCATCTGCGACAGGTCCTCCTCTGAATGCCCCATCTACGATGAGTCCTCCAAATGCTTCATCTACAACAAGTCCTTATGTCCCCATGAGTATGAGTCCTCCTCCTCACTCTCCATCATTGACAAGTCCTCCTCCTCACAATCCAACTTTGACAAGACCTCCTCCAAGCGCTCCATCTATCAGTCCTCCTCTTATTGCTCCATCTAAGAGTCCTCCTCCTCAGGCTTTATCCATGATGAGTACAGCTCCTCACATCCAATCTTTGGCAAGTTCTCCTCCAAACGCTCCATCTACAACCAGTGCTTACGCTTCATCTACACATCCTCCTCCAAACGCTCTGTCTATGGCAAGTTCTCCTCCAAATGCTCCATCTACAACCAGTCCTCCAGAAGCTCAAGTTTCAAGCAACAATCAAATCTGTGCTGAAACTCAAAACAAGGTAAATTGTGTTCTTGTCTCTATCATTTTTACATCACTCTGCAATAACTCAATTGACATAATTATTTTCATGTGTGTACAATTGCTCCCCAAGAAGAAGAAGAGTGGCATTTACAGCCGGACCATGAGAGGGCGGAATAACAAGTCACAACCACCACCATCATTAAGTCCACCACCACCACCACTACAGGATGCTGTCCAAGTTCATCATGCCCAGGAAGCACCTTGACAACGTAACTCAAGAAGGACCTCATCTGACTCAGG
>JALLPE010000385.1:0-14659 GCA_036940025.1 Conticribra weissflogii
CTCTTTCCATTCTAGATGTGCGTAGGATAACATAATAAATTTTATAGATTACTAAACCAGTTTTCTCTAGAATTGCTGTCCCTGTAAAGCTGGGCACATTAGTCCCTTCTTTATATAATGTGATGAAGGGCCCTTGTGGTGTTGTTGCACAAAAACTTTCCATTTCAACAAAAGTAATGCCATCCAAGCTCACCATCATTGCGTCTTGTTTTCTCCATCATAGATAAACCCAAATAGATTCAAGTGGTTCAACACCACCATCAGACTCATTATCAATATTGGGTTTGGGCATACATCTTCATCACTGTTGACATTGCTGATGTGATTACTTACACAACCAGAGTGTTAGCTTTGGCATGGTTGATTATTGTTTGTATGAGAGAACAAAGGTGTTCATTCAATAAATGCAATAATAATTGAATGCATCAGACAACAACAATTGAGTTGGTGTTTATGGCATGTTATGTTGAATTATGTTTAAAACCTTCCAGCTCAACATTTTGATCTTTGCACATGCATAGATAGCCTTTTACCACACTTCTACAGCAGAGAACTTTTCTGGGGATGATGGGATGCAAGCCAGAACATTGATACATTCACAAGGTGCATGATTATTCCCTTTTTACCAAATTCAAATTACCAAAACAAGCATGGTTAGTACACACTTTGCAGGAATTTACTATAATATGCAATAAAAACCAGTTTTCCTGTAGCAAAAGACAACCTCAGAGCTACCCACTGTGCCACATGACAGTGAAGAATTGAACCCCTCAAAAATCATTGGCAAACCAACTAAATCCTCCAGTCATCCAATGAGAAGTATAAAGTCACAATGTCCAGAGTTCTGGCAAAATTAATATGACTCACCCCCTCTAGGGAATGCTTGACATGGTCAATGCAGGAGTGACGTTCTATCTCCACTCTCTGAATGATATCCAAAAGGAGATGAACTTTTCACATTATACAGCAAAATTGTGTTGCCAGAGATGAAATTGAGAAAATCAAGTCCAGTGGATATAAGGAGGAGGGCTCAGGAGGCAATCAACTGTCAATTGAGTGCTGGCATAGATGCAGATGCATCAGACATGGAGTTGGCAGGAGTGGGGCTTTTTGAGGCATAGGTATATGTAGAAGAGAGAGTTGGGGCTGACCAGACTTCATGGAGGCTAAGATGGAGGAGGTATACCAGAACATTATTGATTCAACCAATTAGGGACATTCCCCATCTGAGGTAAATGAATGAAACTTTGTTTTTAAAATACACAGAAAATAAAATAATCCTTTTCATACACTAAAATATTGATATTGAGATGTATTATTCTTTAATTGAAAAGTATGAAGTACAAAATAGGACTACAGCCCTATAATAGAACAGATAACAAAAAAGCTTCCATTTAGTCTTTACCTTACAGAAACTTGCACAACAAAGTGGCCAATTGACTATATACATATGATAGATGTGGTGATATTCAATGAAGTATGATTGACTGACTTTATACATTTGGGATTTTCTACACAAAATGATATTGAACAAAAATGTGACCAATTGACTCTATACGTTTGTCATTATTGATGATGTTGAATAAGGTATACTATCCATTCATTTTTAACATTGTGGATGATGAAACCAATTGCAATTTGAACAATATCAGTTAACATAAAATCATTTTTTCACTATATAAAGACTACATGATAAATTTGAGACTGTATTTTACATAGGATATTAATTGTTTCAAAAAATGCAACCAACACTATCCAGAAATTTATAACAAATACACTACTTATGAGGAATTTTGTTAAATTGGATCTTTTTAGGGTAATTCATTATTTTAGGCTGAATATGCTAAGTAGAAATTTTTCTTGCAATCTTGCTGGTCAAGGGTGACCCTTTCATTGTTTTGTATCACTCATTTCATTGCTGTCACAGGCGATTGCATGATCTTTTGGATGAAGTAAATATCCACATAGGTGTATATTGAGATTGGAATATGATTAAAGGTAGCTTGTTGTGCTTAGGATACACAAGAGCTTTGCATTAGCACCCACTAATTATACAGACTGTCACTTCTATTCAACTATTATTGTACATATTTAGGATTTCATGTATTCTATGTACCACTGCAAGTGGTTCATTTGCTGTAACATATAATAAGTATGCTGATGCCTGGCACAGCCACCAATCAAGCTAGGAATTCTTGGAAAACTTTGAAAGCTCAAAAACAATTGATTTACTTAAATTGAAGTAATATTAATCAATTGGGAACAACCTAAGGTATAAAAAACAATACTCCTCACAAACATTGTTAGTATTAACTATCACAAAACTAGTCTATGATACCTGAATTAACAATTCACAAATAAAATGAGACAATTTCTTGTTGATGTTTAATAACTGAATAGTAGTGGACCAAGTTTAAAAATATTTTTGCAAACTTAAACCTAAATTATGAATTTTTGTTACAAATTAGGCTACAGAATGAGCATGCAGTTGCTGACATTGAATGTTGCAATATCTCAAAATTTAACAACACTGGCACAGACACCAATATGTTGCAGCAAGTTGAAATTTGATTTCACAACATTAGCAATTTTTTCACATCATTGAAAGCATTGTATGTTGATGACATCAAAATTGAACATAACACCAAAATATAATATATACTACACTAATTACATCAATATCAATACATATTATTTTGAGGCAATTATATTTACTGGAGGAAGGTAAAATGATGAATAATGAATATATATAAATTTGATATTACATCTCTTACAAGTATAACTAAAAGTATTTGTTTACATTTTTTGCTATCAATTTTATTTCTTAGTTGGAAATGTCATTGACATATTGTCAACATGTTGACAACAGACCAAAATGTTGTCATATTTTGAAGATATTGTAATTTGTTGCAACTTCAATTTTTGGAGATTCCTCTTATGTATGTAGGGCACAGCAGATGATGACCTTGAAAAATTGTCTTTTTTATTGCATTTTTGAATTCGTTGGAACAAGAGGAGTCTATTGCACAAAAAAGGAAAAAAAAAACATGATTGGGAGCAAGTTTTTTCCCTAAAGTTTGTCACTTTTTGAGATTTTTTGTAATGTCTCAACATATTGCACATCAGTGTTAGTGTCACAAAATTTTGAGATGTTGCAACAGTTAACATTTCTGACAAAAAATTATTGCTTAAATACAAACTTTGGTGGTGCCAGCACATCATTCTGCATCTTGGAGCTGGTCAGAGGCCAAGACAGGCGATTTCAGGGCTCACTTGGAGGTGTAGACACTATCCAACCACACTGCTCTCATCTGAATCATTTACCCCCACAGGTTTTGCACAACCCACCACTCTTAGGCCTGTTCCACCCTTGCCACCCTACCCACATGGACAATGGCCTATTCCAGCAGGAGAGCCAGCTGATGTAACCCAGCTGGGACATGTAAGCCCCATCTCACTTGTTTCACATTAGTCCAACTTTGACAGAGGTGGAAAATATGATGGTGTACTCCTGTTGTCTGTGTTGCAGGTTAGTGTGGTGCAGAAGGCTGCAACCCTGATCAAATCAAAATGGTTTCCATACACTCCAACAACATTACCCCAACAACAACATTCGCTTCCACTTTGTTAGTCCCTTCTCCCAAAAAGTTGCTGTATGTTTACAACCAAATGGATCTCACCCTGGGAGGGTTGGGCAGCATGGGTATGGGGTTGGTGGAGGGACTGAGAGATTGGAATTTGGAGGGTATTCCAAATTGAAGGGGAACTCATACATTGCAACTGAAGAGGGGATCCTCCTTCTCCTCCTCCTCCTCTCCACCAAGTCCATCACCTACCTCCTCTGCCTGTTGTGATTCCCTTCCCTAGGCAGTGGACAAATTTAATGGACTTAAGTAGGCTTAAACAGCATGGTGTTGGTTCCTTTGGAGTCTTTGGCAACTGACAATGGCCAAGGCTGTGGGATGCTTCCTTTACTTTGAGAAGGGAGGCAGGTGCAACGAACTTTAGAGGTTGACCCCAACAACAATAAACTAATACAACGTAAACTCACCCATGCCCCTCTTTGCTTGAAGATATTCTTTTCAAAGACATTTTTGCGCATTGGTCAAATTTTCATTCACAATTAGCGGTCACAACAGGCCTCTGACATGTGGCTTGGAGGAAAACAAACTCCATGTCAACAACAGACAAGTCATTTTTGAAACTTTACAACAAGCAGGCCTGTCATCAACATATTGTCAGCTGACAACATTTCCAACTAAGGTATACAAGACAGGTTTCAAAGTCAATGACTACAAACCACATGATCTCATCTTGATAAAGACAAAAAATAAGGAATGACTAATGATACAACAAGAGTAATGAGTAGATTTACAGTTTGAATCACTTTATCAACAGGATATTGATTAGATCGAATTATATTGAAAATTTTCCATTCTTGAACAACTATTAGCCTTAATGAAAACAGCCAACAAGTATCCAATTTTCAAAAGTTGCCAAAATGATGTATAGAATACTTAATGGGCTAATTTTTCATTTAAATTATCAAATTTATCAACCAAATTTCCCCCATGCTGAGAACAAATTCATATGGGATTATATTGTGATTGACTTAGAATGATCGTTAGAATGCAATCACAGAGACCTGGATATCATTTTGAAAAAGAAGATCAGATTCTATCATAATAAAAACATAAGACTAAGACATGCAAGTGCTCCTGAGTTATGAACATTCAATTCATCACCTATCTGAGTTGTCATTACATTATTATTTTTCAAAAGAATTATTGCCTCCAACTCACACACTACACCACACTGCACTGTTCTCCACTGCCATGATCTTGACAAAATGTTGAATGACATAACACAGCACTACATGCACCCAGCTTCAAGTTTTTATATGAAGGCTACAAACATATACAAAAAATATCCAATGCACTGTTATTTACTGTTCATGCAATAGGCCTATTTCACATCTGCTGCTTTATTTTTTCTATTGATATAGACTTGCAAGTCAAATGAAACACAATCAGTAACTTTACTCATTACATACCAGTTCTTTAAATCAACAAATCATTCATGATGCCTTTGAATCAGGTTGTGAAAACTGTCCTATGATGTAAAAGATACAATTGATATTTGTAACATAGCTTTTCACAATCCATTTGTTGTAGAGATGGTTCTGATGATGCAAAATTAAACTTTTCAATGAAGCCAGAAAAGTAGACAATACATCCCCAGGATTCCAACAGGTTATGTTTTCACATACCTACTGCTCCAATGTCATTGCCAGCTGACATTACAACCCTCCAATTGAGTTATGGGATTTACCATGTCATTTATCCATCTAGGAAGCCAAAAATGTGGTATGGCACTGCTCCTATTTCTTACATATCATATCCCAATTTGTTGGAGGCAAGTTCAGGAGGTAAAGGTATGTAAGTAATTAACCAAAAAATACCAAATACAGAGAGGAGAGAGGGTCATGTCCTGATGCAGATCTTGGAATTCATGTGGAAAAATAGAGGTATTGAATGGAAACTTGACCAAAAGAGAATCATAATAACAAAATAAACAAACTTGGATTCTCAATTAATTGAGTTGAGTTTCATTACAATATGGCAGAGGTGTGAACATCTACCATCCAACTCATTAACTTCTATGTCCAACATGTGAAGTACACAAAAATAATTAATGGATAATTTCATAAGTCTTTATGCACATTCATGTTATTACAATGAACTGGATTAAACAAATGTCTGATTTCAATTTGTGGGTGGTTTTCAACATAAGAGGCCCAACCCTTATAAATTCATAAGAGATGTACACAAGTAATTATTTCAAAAACATATTTTGTTGCAAAATTCCATACAGAAATTCTTTCATTTCTAGAACATTTTTTTTCAAAATAGACATATTTCAAGAACACAGTATTATTCTGTAAATATAAACTAAGAATTGAGAGAAACATGTTCCGTAGTGTGTAGTGAGACTGTCAAAATAAAAAGACTTTATATTAGTTTATTTAATCTTTGTAGCAATCTCCCTAAGGATCAACTTTATCAGAACCCAAATCTGTTGGGGTCCTCTTAAAATAGTTGTTTTCTTAAAAAGGTAGCACTTTTTTCCACAAAACACCCCAATCTTAGTTGAAAGCAATTTCAAATTTCTCTTTGTTTTCACCATTTTCTGGAGAAGTTCAAACTAATAACAAACTGACAAGAACAAGGGTTTAAGAGCTAACAGGTTTCAAAACTGAAAAAGAATGGAAGATACATATGAAATCATCTTTTTGATTCAGGATGACTTCAACTCATCTAAAAATACTCAGGATAAATTTTGATGAGTGCCATTCTCAAGTAGCATTGAAAGAGTGTAAAATGTTTCTATCAATGGTGATACTTTGCTGAATAACGTGTTGAAAGCAAGATCAAATCTGCTTGATCTGTGATCTGTGTCGAGGACAGAGGTTCACATCAAGGTGTGATGATGCAAAAAGTGCATTGAATTGGCTGCATTAATGTGCTAGTTTAGAGTGATAGATCCAGTGTAATCATCCATGTTGTCTTCTTGATGCTTTCAATGCAACATTTCTTCATCAAAAACCACATTAATTTTCAACGTTGCCTATACTATCTACAATGAAGAACCAAATAAGCACGTTTGATGGGTTTTCTACCATATATCTTGTGTTGTATGGTAGGTAGCTTGTGGCAATGGATTCAAAAGTAGTTTGCTAGATCACTCCCTTCACTCTATATATGTCACTTTGATATCTTCTCCCAATGCCTTCATGAGCACAATAACTGCAATACAAATAGCAAAAGTTTAAACTGTTATTAATGACTCCATCCTCTCTATCTATTTCATCAGTAATTCCAATATGTCCCAACTCTAACTACTCAAATGGCTCACACTCTTCTGTTCAACAAAACCAGAAGATCCAGATTTGATTCTCAATATTCTCAATACCCATATTTAAGAAATAATAAGTTCAATTAGTTCTATTCACTCATTATTAAAGCCTGTAATTGCTGTTTTGATGATTAAAACTAAATTGAACCAAAAGACAATGTTGTTGTTGATCCAATATGACTTCATCTGGCCGTGGCACATCCACCTGCATACAAAACAAAACAAAGGCAAAGAATGATGAAATGATGCCAGCTTAATGTTTTAAAGCATTTGTAGGGAAATTTTTATGCACCAATGGAGCTATACTACCATGCTTGTGTTCAATAGTTTAATCTGGAGGGGGGGATGGGTGGAGAACTATGATTACCTGAAAAAGTGACCAAAAGAACATGATGAGGTTAGAATACTTCATTCTTTTTAGGGATAAAGGATAGATCACTTGAGAACCAGTATTATCAATAATCAGCAAACACAATCAAGGATGTCAAAACTGCCTGTCTTCCTAAGGTGTTCTTTGCAGTTATTGGTGACTCCCCCAAATAATGGTAGATCATGCAGTAACAATAAAATGGCAGTAAATCTGTGTTTCACCTGGTAACACCAATGAAATTTGACTGTTTTTCATGGCAAACATAGCACCTAATTTTAAATTCCAGGAAATCCCAAACTCTATTTATAAGCACTTAACAGATAATCATCCCGTCTATAATCGCTTTCAATCTCACCCACATCACAATCAGTTGCACCCTTATCTGCATGTGTCCTGAAATATTTTGCAATGAAAGGAATTGCAACAAATCAATGCCATTCCTTTTTCACCCAATGGATCATCATTTGGAACATAATCATCATACCTTTCCAAACATGCAAATACTTCAAATCATGTTTTCATTTCACTTCAAGTTAGTATGAGCCATGAGTAATTGTGTCCTCTTCCAAGGATCAAATTTTTTTGAAGATGCATTTCTCAAGGACTGAATCTCTCCCAGTTCTTGTACATTTTTCCATGTTTCAATCCAAGCACCTAAGACGTATGTAGTTCTTCATAAGGCTTCATCTTGAGGAGCAAAGTCCAATACAATACAAAACAGATTATCTTTAATTGTTTTGAAAACCTGATCTTCCCAAAATAAAACAACAGTTGCTTTGCTGGCATAGACCTAAAGGTTTCTTCTTGAGTGTGGACTCAAGCACATGTTGCCTGAGATTTTGATATGTCAGTTTGGAGATATGATCTATCTTCTGAAATTCCCTTCTTTATCTTCTTCCAGTCCCTCTTGAAACTATCAATACTAAGAACCTCAATGATGACAAGACAAGCACCTTTTCAAGGATAGAATCTTATTGATTTGAAAAGCTTGTACCACTGATGTAAAAAGTGCTATAATCCTGATATGCTCATCTCCATATGTATTGCCTGTTTTGGACTTGGATTCATCCAAAGAAGGAAATGTGAGAATCAGCATACTAACCATTTGTTTCCAGAAATCAAAGATAAGACTTGATTTTATTTGAATTTTTCCTCACCAACAGAAGTAGAAGGAATGAAGAGTTTTACTATTACTTGATCTATTTCTGCCTTGTCATAATGGAATAATTTTTCTTTCAGTGATTAAAGAATCTGGTTGTGAAGGAAGTATCTATCCAACACAGGCATTATCATGAATGGAATTCTGCTAACCATATTGATGCCCACATAGTTTCCAGCAGTGATGTCATCAGAGAAGGCTGTGATTCCAGACATTCCAGACATTCCAGACATTCCAGACATGTCAACATTCTCCTCCTCAGCATGATAATCGTCACTACACAGGTCTCTTCATCAATTTCAGTACCATTGGACATAGGACTCATCATAAGTGGACAACTTGCTTCATCTTGGGACAGGAATAATACGAAATTTCATTAAAGGTATCACACCCCTTAATTGTGTAGTACTAGAAACAAGGCTGGTCAAAAGCAATTTTGAATACATATACTGTGGAGATACAGTCAGCTTGGAGGGCATGAGATTTCAACACGTCTCTTGATGGAAACCATATTTCAGCAACCCTAACACTATAGATGACAGGACTTTATTCTCTGTCAATAGAAAACATGAAATCCAAAACCTTTTCCTTTGCAAGCACCATTGCAACCGCATGATTTCTTGTAAGGCAAAGAAAATCAGGCAACATAATCAGTGCTTTGAGAAGTGGCTTGAGCCAAATGAGTTGGGAAATGATGATGATTTCACTTGTCATTCAACATTCAGAGGGCTTTACAAAACCAAGACTCTTCCCATCATTCTCTGCCTTGGAAATAACCTTGAACATTTTATGCTCTGAATAACAAGTGCACCCAAAAACATTTCTTACCTGCAATATATTTCATGAAAATTGTGGGAATTCAACATGATCAACAAGACACACAAAATAGCAACTCGCAATTCATGAATTTGTCCAAAAGCAGTGGTTCCTCATTCATGATATCAACAAAAAATAAAGCAAAGTGATTGGATCCAATAAGAACTGAAACATCTGGAAACTGGAAACTTTGCCCTGATTACTTCTACACCCCTTTGGTCTATCCTTGCTCCATTGAAATACGCCAGGTCTAAAATTTATGACTTGGATAATTTTTCTCCATGGTATAATGATGTATTTTTGAGGCAAGATTATCAGCATCCTTCACCCCCCCCCCCCTGAAAAAAAAACATATTTGAAACAGCAAGATAACAAAGGGACTTGTTGTAACAAAATCTGTAGATGGGTGGGATGACAGCAGTGTTCACTTTGATATTTTGACCTGTCATGTTCAAGACATGATGTAGATCCTTATTGGCATTATTACCAGCAAACGATAATAAAAAAAGGAAATAATACCATTGCTTACAATTTTCATATGCTGTCTGCTCAATCCTTAAGAATTTCTAGGTAGATGAACTTAAGGAGGGCAATGCTTGAAGAATCCTCTGCTTGATTAACATCAACCACTACAGTTTCATTTTGAACATCATTGGTGTCATTGTATTGTCATCATCATCATTAACCAATTTTCTCATCATCAGCACTATCATTGACCAATGGAGGGGGCAGGAGGGAGACAAGCATTTTTGGAACCACTTTTCTGCAACATGATAATCTTGAATGGTTTGAGGGAATAATGATTTCTATTTTATGTTGCATTTGGTGGAATTGGAATTATCTTTCTGTCACAATTCTTGTCTGTCAAAAACAATAAGTATGGGAACACACATGTAAAGAAACCATTGAACTCTGGGACTCAGTTTGGAATGTGGTCAGTCATCTGGTTGACTGAAATGCTTTTTACCAAAATGAAAATACAAACAAATACTTACCTTGCAGTATGTGGTAAATCACCACAAAACACTGGAAAACAAGCTTTTATAAATGACATAGTGCAACCATATCTTCTAGCATCGCAGCCGAAATTGAAAAAAACCAGCATACACTATTTTGAACACAAACTTTTGTTGTTAAATTTTTTTTTCCGGACCACCATCTCTCTATTTTGTGTATGGTACTACTTGGCGCCACAAAACTTGACTCCTCCCTCACTCCATCCACAATCGGAAATGAAACCTTCTAAAAATCATGGCAAGTGAGAATTTCGTCATAAATATCATTTAAGCCCCCAACAACGTTTGCCGCGAAAAATGATCTCATTCTCAAGCCCGGTGTCCTACAAACACTCGTATGGAAGGATTGGGAATGGCGACGAACATTGAATAAAAATGCTTGCGGGTTTACCAAATCCGACAAAATGCCGAGACCCTTCGAGAGAACCTTCGAGATCTGAGAAAAAAGCGCCATGACAACATCTTGTTCTACACAAGACAAAAATATCAATAAACAAAAAAAAAGAAGTCAATCCTCCGTCCACAATATCGTATTGTATTATAAGTTCTCTGGTATCGTGGGTATTCTACCCCTGTGCGAATGCGTCTAAATCGAAAAACGCTCTGAACTTCATCATTGCGGCGGCGAAAGTTTACTTGATATATTATTATATATACACTACTATTATGGATCATAATAAATTTGGAACGCTCTCATCCCACGGCAGACCGATGTTGATGACTGCATCGCGACGTAGATCGCACCTCTTCCATTGACGGGCAACAAGAGCGAAAATGTCCACAACCATGACCTCCATCCAATTCCAAAGCTCCCAAAATAGCACGGGGACGCCCGCCTCAGATCTGGACAACAGCCACCTAACCGAAGACAGTGATCAACCAGACGACAATTTCATCGGGATGCTTCAATATAAAGATGCTTACCATATACTCGGCTTGCCAAAGTCCGACAGCCCGGACATAGCTGCGGTCCTGCAAGCGTACAATTCCCTACAGAAACAAACTCTCTCGATGCTGAGCAGTACGGCTGCCAATGTCCACAAAGGAGCGGGAGTAAACGGGGGTGCATTTTTCATATGCCAGCAAAATTATCTGGAGCTCAAATTGCAAGCTTTAGATCAAGCGATTTTGGAATTAATTCCTGAAGAGGCAGCAGTAATATTGCGGGAGCGAGAGAAGATAGATGGGATGGTAGACGGGGAAGAGGATGATATTTTTGAAGACGATTTATACGCCGTCGATAAACAATCTGACAGGAAGACCATCGCAGATGAAAAGAAAGAAGACTTCTCTCGCGCTTTTAAGGCCAAAATCAGACCAAACAGCAAGGCGGCGAAACACAGTCCTCCCAACGCCAATCCACAGGACGTGTCAGCAACGACTTTTTCAGCACCTCTTATCAAACAGGAAGACTCTAAGCCAACCAATCCGCTCCAAGAAGCACAACAATCTAAGATACAAATGTCTCAATATAGAAGAAAGCAAGCTAAACGTGTCCAGTCCATCGAAACACTTGAAACAATCGATGTTCCTTTTCGTCGAAATCAAATCAACACGGAAACCAAAAACTCACCCAATAGAACAAGTTCCCCCCATCGATTTCAATGCTTACTTCAAGACGGTCCGCGATCCAGATCCAAATCACCGTCTGCTATATCCTCTAACGACAGCGTCAGTGGGATAACTTGGGATGGACCCATCGACTTAACGCATCACAAAGGGGGACGCAACACAGAAGATGCCAGTGATGGTGAACTCTCCGATGTCCTCGGCCCCGTGGAAAAACCGGGTAAAAGTCTATCGTCCAATCGCGTCACCTCTGCTGCATCTTCAAATACCAAGTCTAAGAGCCAAAATCAAGGCAGTCCCCGATCCGTAGTGGATTTTCCACCATCCTTTGAATACGATAACGAACCAAAGGAAAAGAATCCGATACGACGCAAGCCATCGGTGAAAAATGAAAATCCTCGCTTTCACTCTCATGAAGCGACCGAGGCAGCTCGCATGGGAGTTTTAAGAGCGTTGTCGGAAGATGATTCGGAATGTTTGCCTTTAGATGACGACGATGATGTTCATTTGCCGGGGAATCGGCGTAAAGATCAGCGCCGGAAGGAATTGCAGTACTCTAATAACAGAGATGCAATCATGGATTACAAGAGAGAGGACGATGATCCCATGGAGTTTGGAAGATCGGTTGGCCTTGGAGGTAGCGCGGGAAAAATCTGGGCACGAGATTTGAATGCGGACAATAGTTTGATAGCATCTAACTTGGGCGGCAGATCGCGTGGGGCTTACCTTGGGGATTTAGGTAGTGGTAGCGACAGCGGAGGCCCTGCAGTGATCAGCAAGCAACCGAGTAAATCTGGATCACTTTCCAAGAATGGATCGGCCTCCAACTCACTTTCATCAGGGTCCGGTCGAAGCAATTCCAAATTAGCCAGGCCGAAAAGCGATGACGACTATTACGAGTCTCTGCTTAACTCTGGTGTGGATTTCGCTGGAGAGTTGTGCATGGCACTGCATACCTGTTGGAAAAATGTCCTGAACATCGATGGCACCAATCGTGACAATCGAAACGCTGAAGGGGACGATGACGACGGGACCTACGACAGTCGAGGCGAGTCTACGACATTTACTAGGGACACCTGCCGATCGGGAGGAGACGAGTCAACTGCCTTTCATACGTCAAGTTCATTTCGTAGAGATTGCAGAGATTCTTCCCCAGGAGCCACGTTGAGAAAGAATGGTTTGAGAAATGATTTTAGAAATGGAACGGATTGCGGGTTTGAAAAGAAGCGGATAGTTTAGATTCATTGCCAACTTTTGTAGGTATTACAGTATCGAGGTTAACATGTTTGTCCCTGAGCTTGTGAGAAGGAATACTTAAACTTGTTTCGGGATAGAATTCTAGGTCGTGTTATTCCGTGACGAATCACTTCAAATTAAAATTAAGTTAGACACCATTACAAGATAACTTGCTCGTTAGATATTGTCACGATAACAATAATTTTGTGGCGAAAATTACCACCGAAGGAAATCTGACAACATATCATCAGTTACAATGTTGTTCCTTTTTATGCAAAAATCGAAATATGAAGTGCGTGGCTGATCGTGAGCTCTCAAAAAATTTCATTTTTTGTAGTGAGCCAATAGCGCTCTGTATCGTATGTATTTTCTCCCAACACAACATGGCACATGCGTAGAGAAGTCTTCACAAGTCGCTCTCTTGACAAAACATCATTCAATTTTTATATTATTTCATCTCACACCCTCTCGAAACCATGGACGAAATCACCAAACTCGCTTCCAAAGGCCGCTGCCGCACAGCCAACCCCCACGACACCGTCATCAACTCCGAATGCGTCTACACCTTCCATTCTCCCTACACCACTTCCAAGGGAATCGTCGTCAATCTCTCCACCTTCATCGGAACCATCGAAGAATTGGCTCTCACAAAATCGAGCGGCGACGACGAATCTGGGCTGTTCATCCGCATTTGTAAAGAGAGGGTACCCAAATCTGCCGGTGCCGACGATAAATTGGACGTCAAGGATCCCGATTCCGCCCCCGTCGCCACCAAGTTGGGAGTCGGGATCGAAGGCGGCTTCCTCGCCGAGCAAGACAAATTCGAGACAGTCTCGACGTATTCCATTGTTTTACTTTCGAAATGCTCCGGCGTCGTCGCGGAACTTCCCTATGACGAGAAAAGGAAGAATAATTTCCCCATGGCGGTGTCGGCTAGTGCCGATTCCATCATTCATCATGCAGGATTGTCGGTGAGGCAAGATTTGAAGGCGTGGGAGTTGGACGATGAGCCGAAGCCGGTCAGTAAATATGCGGAAAATTTGCCATTTGTGGATAATGGGGTGAAGGTTAGTCCGGATCCAAGCGATTGGAAGGTAAGTAATATGATTTTCAACGAGTGTGTACTGTAATTATCTGCCATCATGCTTACCAATTCGTGATTGATGAAATATTCCTGTTCTATTTTTGATTTTCATTATTATTTTTTGAATCACTGGGAAACTGCATAACTTTAGTGCGAAAAAACTGGAGAAAAAAATAACGGTCATCTTTGGCTCAACCTTTCCACCGGCTTCATTGGAGGAGGGCGCAAAAACTGGGATGGCAGTGGTGGTACTAACGGCGCTCTAGATCATTTCATCGAGACCGGAGAAAAATATCCACTTGTGGTCAAATTGGGAACCATCACCGAGGACGTTTCTACAGCAGATTGCTATTCTTACGCAAAGGATGAAGATGGCCCTGTTACAATTCCAAATTTAAAGGAGCTTTTGGAGAGGAGGGGGATTAAAGTTGCTGGAATGTGAGCTATTTCCCATTTGTCTTATGATCGTTCAATTTGTTCAGTGTTATTTGAAT
>JALLPE010000386.1:0-18063 GCA_036940025.1 Conticribra weissflogii
AAATCACCCACACGGCATTTTCTTTTAATTCAGATGCAGCGAGAATTGGATTGGACACTCATTTGTCCGTGACCATGTCTGGATGGATGGAAATGTTCAAAGATTTAATCCTTCACAATGATCTTGGTACTTGGATTAGCATTGCCTGTGGATTGGAATTCAAGGGTTTGGGGACCTTCATTTTGAAGCTTAATGATGACACTGGAAAGAGGCATACCATCTTCATTCCAAACTCACTCTACATTCCTGATCTCTAACATACCATTGGCTGCCTGCAGCACTTGGCCTAGGAAGCTCAGGATCATTTGCCAGAGCTAGAAGGGATGGTCATGCCTTCTTTCTCAGACTGCACCATTTTTATGTGGGACCAGAGACAATTCAAGCAAACCATCCCTCTGGATAGTTAGACCAACACCCCTACCATCATGCTCCAGACTGGGACTTTCTACTATCAAGCTTTCTGAGCTTTTGTTGTGTGTTTCCATGCCAAACCCTTCAGGATCAAGTCCTCCACACCATCACTACTCCTGAGTACCGCCATCAAAGGATAAGTGGGCATGATGAAATGCTGAAGATAATCTGCTGGTTGGTCTCCAAAAAGGGGAACGCAAATAAACGCAATAACCAATCAATGAAAACAATACCATCAAATCAAGTGATCTAACCATCCCATGCACCATTAGCAATGATTCACTTTGTCCCCTACATCCATCCTCTAAGCACAAATGGAGCAAATAAACCAAGTTCAAGTCCTCAAACCAAATCTACCAAGGCCCACTCACTTTTAACCTGCTTCCTGGTGGGAATGAGCATGATAACTATTGGACAGCAGCACATCTGTAAGCTGAGCTACTGAGATGGCACCATTGTCTTGGGCACATTAGTTTCAAGACTCTCTGTGTTTGGCTGAGCTGGTTAAAATCCCACAATCTCTTGCCAAAGTCCAACCACCAAAATGCACTGGCTGCATGTTTGGAGCCATAACTACAAAACCATGTAGAACATAGGGCGTAGCCAACCCAATTTGGACAGCGTCCAGTCCAGGTGGATGTGTTTCTGTTGATCAACTCATCCCAACTCAGCATGGGTGTGTAGCGCACCTCAAGGGGCACCTCACAACCCAAAAATACCAAGGAGCCACCATTTTTGTTGACCACTTCTCCAGACTTTGATACATCCACTTCCACTCTTCCTTAATGTCAGATGAGACCATCCAAGCAAAAATGGCCCTTGAGAAGTTTATTGCGCATTATGGTGTTTGAATTCAACAATATCACACTGACAATGGTTGTTATGCAGATAATACTTCATCAGTCACTGAAAAGACAACTAACATCTACTCACTTTCTATGGATCCAAGCTCACTTCCAAAATGGAATTGCCAAAGGAACCATTAGAGATGTTCAAGAGCAAACCAGAAGTTCATTGCTGTATGCTATCAACTGTTGGCCAAAAGTAATGGACTTTAGTTTATGGCCTTATGCAGCTTGCTATGCAGTATTCCTTCACAATGTCCTACCTTCTCAGGATGATGGTACATCAAGACTGGAAGTGTTTGTCAACTCTTCTCTTGGCCATAGATTGACAGATTGTCACACCTTTGGTTGTTGTGTATATGCTCTGCAGAATACTTTGCAAAATGGATCAACCATTCCAAAATGGCGTCCCCATGCTAGGTTCAGAATCAACTCAAGTCCTTCCCAATTTCATGACTACAATGTCTACCTGGTTTTCAATCCTACGACTGGGCTTGTCTCTCCATAATTTCATATCTCCTTTGATGATTTCTTCAAAACTACCCTCTACCAGGAAAGGGATGCTTCTGTGGATCCTACATGGACAGTTCTAGCAGGTCTTGAGAATTCATCATGGTGCACACCCAGATTAGTTTTGCACACTCCAACCATGAGCAATTTTTCCAATCCACACTGGCACATTCTAGCGCTGATGACTACCACCAGAAGGATTCTCCCAACTAGAACAACAAGACTCCCATTTCTGAAGCAGCAAATAACATTGCTCCAGACCCTGCCAACAACACCAACACTAGTGAATCTCCTGTAAAAGCGAATCAGCACTGACAGCCCTTCTCAATCCTTCATGATGAAGAATAGAGGACTGCACCACACAATTTTGGTATCAGTTCCAGAGGCAGGCAATAAACCATGTCCTATTGCATGCAAGATGCTACCTCTCAGGGCTTACAACAAAACTTCAATCAAGCAATGCTTTCTACCACTCCACAAGATCATCCAATTTTCCTTGGCATTGATTTTGATCTTTGACATGACTATGAGCTTACCCTGCAAGAGCGCATGCGCCACCCTACTACCTGCCATGCTGAGATGATGGGTGACATCATGTATTTACACCAAGCTCTTAAACAAGAAGACTCTGCTGAATTTGTCAAAGCTGTGGTGAAGGAAGTCAATGACCACACTGAACAGAATCACTAGAAACTCATTGAACAAAGCAAGGTTACAGAGGGAGTCACCCCACTGTCATCTGTATGGGTCATGATATGCAAGTGCAATCTGACCATAAATGCAATCACCAGTACAAGGCACAGCTCAATGTGCATGGCGGAAAACAGGAATTTCGAGTCAATTCCTATGAAACATATGCTCCTGTTGTCATGTGGTTTGCCATCAGCCTAATGATTGTTATTGCCATCATTTTTGGATGGGCTTTGTGCCAAGTGGATTTCATGCTTGCCTATACGCAGACACCCATTCAAGTAGACATGTGCATGGAGATTCTACAGGGCATCACAACAAAGGAAGGGGTTAGCAATGACTATTTACTTCAGCTAATCAGCAATCTCTATGAACAGAAGCAAGCAGACAAGGTTTGGAATCAGTACCTAGAAGTTGAGCTTCTCACTGGAGGCTTTACTCAGTCTCTCATTGATGAATGTGTTTTCTTCAAGGGCCCAGTCATTTTCATTGCATATTTTGATGATAGAATCTTCCTTGGTGCAATGATTTGTTATGCATTAGGTTCGATATTGAACACCAAGGACATCCTTCAAATTATTTTGGGGTGAATATCAAGCATTTTCAAGACGGTTCTTATGAATTCACCCAACAAGCACTGATCGAGGTCCTCCTAGATGATGTTGGCATGGCATCTTTATTCAAGATCAAGCGTGTTGCCATGTCCTCATCAAAGTAACTCCATTCACATGTAAATTCTACATCAACTACCACTCTATAATTGGAAAACTGAACTATATTGCCCAAACTTTGCGCCCTGATATCATTTTTGCAGTGCACCAACTTGCATGGTATTCAGCAAACCCTCAAAAGGAGCATGGACTAGCAATAAGGTATCTGTGTATGTATTTCAATTACAAAAGCAAGCTGGGAATCAAGTTCAAAGGAGATGAAAAGAAGGACACGAATGCTATGATGATGGTGATTTTGCTGGTGGATTCAACAAAAACTTTTCTCAAGATGATCCGGCCTGTACCAAGTCTCACTCTAGATGGTACAGCATCTGTGCAGGTTGTCCCACCATTGGGGCATCTAAGCTACATTTACTCCACATGATGAGAGTGAACAACGTATCCAATTTTTGGATGAAGGTACTAGTTCCTGCCCGGTCACAAAATGCATTGCACTCATTGGTGATGCTCAAAAGTGTTGATTCTACACAAGTCATTACCAAACTGGTAGAAGATTCTACAACTAGTCAGTGAAAATTGATCTCCATTTTCAAGAAAACCAACCTTTGGCCTATATTTGCTCTAGTTAGGTTTATCTAGATAATTAGCTTTTATAATCACAATGTCTGAAAATTAGATTGTCCCCAATTGATATCAATCAGCCCTGCTACAGACAAGTTAGGGGATGCTTTTCCTTTGGTAGCCAACCTAATCACACCAATTACAGCAAGAGGTTGGGAGAGTGGGAACAAGCAGATCAATAAAACTTCCTCATGGACATCTCCTTGATTGGTTGTAGAGACCCCAAGCACTCCAGCTGCAAGAGCAGAAAAATTGAACGAGGTAGTGCTGTCAATCTTCATCTTGTTCATTCCTGCACTGAGATCATATTCATTGGTGATATTTATCTTGCAAGTAGAGTGACAAGAGGCAGGAACAGGTGACTTTGATGTGCAGAACATGATGACAAATTCTTTGGCTGCAAGGTCTTGCTGGAGATCATCAACATTGTTCTAGTCAAGGTTGTTGTTGTTGTTGCTGTCATTGTTGTTTTTGTCCTTGAGACTTCTTCTTTGATGTAATCATTGGTTTAGTCTGAGTTGTATTCACTCTCTTTGTCAAATTCAGCTATAGATACTTTGATAGATGAAACAAAATTGAATAGAGAAAACAAAAAATAACATACACTAACCTTAATTGTTCTTGCAAAAGCCTCTTCCACCGTAGAGGATTTGATTGGTCTCAAGTTTTTCAAGCTTTCCTTGGATGAGTGGAGCAAATCCAAATAATACTCTATTCTAATGAGATTCAGTAAATATATTACATGACTTCTTTTAGGAAAGAATTCATTTTTTATTGAAATCAGGATGATAAAACATAAATCAAAATTCTGCTATCTTGTTTCATCAACTCCAGTACTTAGTTGCCACATAGATTTGTGATTTATGGTATGTGATTGTAACAAATTGCTCCATCATTTTAAACATTGCAACTGTTATAAAGCAAGCACAAGCAAAATCAAGGATAATACTCAGACTTGAGGGACTACCTCTAGGAAGAGGAAAAACTAACAAGTTGGAAAAATAACATGGAATGCTTTTATTATGAGCAAAATGCTGTAGGTATAGTTGATGATGATATCAGCAAGGCATAAGGGTTCAATTTAGGCTGAGTACTGAGTGAAGATACAAAGTGAATTCATGCAATCATTAATTCCTGGCCTTATCTCACCCCAGATCAATAGCTAATATTCTTACTGAGACACAGGACAGAGCACTTCGATGTTTTCTCGCAGCCATGACGATTTCTGCTGCAAAGAACATTAACTTTTAGCCTAGCCAATTATACACTATTTGCTGGGTTTATACGTTGCTTTTGTTTGCTGAACTCAATTTTGGGACATTGAGAGGATTTTTTTGACCCAAAACAGGCAGCCTGAAAGTCAATTTGTCATCATTAGCCTCTATCTTGGAATCTGCCAACAAGTTAGGATTTATTTCGGATTAGGCCATAATCAGATGCACAAAAATATCTTCAAGTTTCAACTTTATATTAACCAATTGATATTAGTGATGGATTTACTATGCTTCAAGGATGATTCAGTTTGACGATCGGTTCTATATGTTATTTGCTGATTGTACAATATGGAAAAAGAATACATGAATTTTACGCCAACGATTGATGAAGGATTGACACAAGTCACATAACAAACACTGTGACATTTCCAGAGTCAATCAATGCGGGAGAATTGCACGTGACTTCATTTGAGCTGATATATTCCAAAATAGGAGACATCACAGCCACGTCTGCTTTCCCAGTACCCCAAAAAACGCACGAACGAATGAGACCTTTGAACAAATTCGACCCCCTCACTTTGATAGTGGTGCCACCAACGATGCTCCCGAGTGAAGGGTGGATGCTGTCGAGAGTGGGTATGGCATTGTAATGGAACATGGTATTGGTCATTGAAAAATCGACACCGTTGTTGATTGAAACGGCGAATTCTACGGGGCCGCCATGGTTGTAGTCCACTCCTTTGACGACCTCGGTGATAGATGATTGATAGTCGCCTGAAAACGCATCATCGCGAGTTGGCTCTCCCAGAATGTGAATTTCAGATAATTGCAGTAATTCTAAGTCACCCGAGTAGTGAGTGGAAAGAAGAGGCTTTTCGTGACCATTCGTTACTTCCGGGGGAGAATGAATTGCTTGAATGAAGTGGATGTAAAAGTTTCTACATTGACCTACATGACCATTTGTTACAGGAACTTTGTATTCATTGACGCGGTGACTTTCGGTGATGGTTACCGAAATATCACCAATCGACTCGAGCTCTTCTAATACCGTTTCAAAATCAGTTGCGGTGGCAAACACAGATATGGGACCCGTGACGCTGCCCGCATATTGAATCCTGAAATGACCTCCAAATGGAGAAGCAATACCAGCCGAACACAACGATACAGCCCGCCTTTCTTCAAAGCAATCAGTCTGACCTTCATTGCACCGTGCTATAATCACTTCAATATCTTCCAGAATAGAACTCCCCATGATGTCGAGCAAGAAATACTCATCTTCTTGGTTAGGCTGTGACGCATATCTTTCAACAAGGACACTTTCAAGACCAAAATTGAGTACAAGTGCTTTCTGGAGATCTAAGGCCGATGAACCAAGAGACAAAACTGGTCCTTCTACATCATTCAACACGATGGCGAATTCTTTCGAGTTCCAAGGAATTTTAAGTTTGAAAACATCTGCCGAAACACCCTTCCTTGTTTCAATAATTTCAATACGAGCACCACTTCCCGTAAGTTTGGCGTCAGATGACGCAAAATCGGCTGTAAGAAGTGGAATGTCACCTGCATTCTTAAGGCTATTGAAAGTGACGTGCCACTGGTAAGCACCACTTCCGCTGTTATTGGTGTCGATGGAATTAGAGTTAACTATTACATCATCAATCATCTCTAAGCTCTCTAGTGCTTCTTCGATCTCTTCAATCGAAGCGTTGTGTCTTATTGGTCTAGTTGACTCTTCGAAACCGTTTTGGTTGAACGAGAGCTTGAAGTGACCATCGAGCTTTTGAGTCCCAGCCTTGAATGTCAAATGAAACCAAATGAAAAAAGAAATGAGTTGATCCGACGGACTAATTGTCAAGACTACCTAGCATAAAAAAATTACCTGAGAAAGAGTACAATTCACGGATGCATTCGTGCCTTCAAGCCGAACTCGTCCCCCGCCGTGCTCCACGACATGAAGAGTCTCACCGCCAAAAGAGGCACTCTTTGGAAGTATTATGTCCCACTCGTATGTTTCTCTTGCAAACGGTCCACGACGATGCACTTCAAATCCGTCAGGCATGAGGTCATGGAGGGCCTCTTGCATTGTACCGGCAGTCTCGTTGTGTACAAGCCAGCGCGTTGCCCGCTGCAATGGATAGTTTGTTGACCCTCCAGGAGCAACAACAATGAAACCTCTTCCAAGCTCATCATCACGCAAATCATCTATTCCCTCTCCATATGTCTTGCAGGTGTGAATTTCGTTTACGTAATCTTCGGATATTGCAGAAATAGTCTGAATTTCAGGATTGTGTGCCATAGAGAAAACACTAACTTTTTGAACTTCGTGGACCTGACCAAGGATGGGACTCAAGCATGAGATATGGTTGACATCATGAAAAGAAGCATTGACAATGTTTGTTCCAAAGCGACATTTCAATTCATAATCATTCTGAAATGGACCACCCAAAACTTGTACTTCTGTACCGCCACTTGCAAATCCACCACTTGGGTGCAAAGATCGCACAAAGACTTCTTCGTCGTACCTGAATACAACGCTGAAATTGGAAAACACTTGGCCGGAGAGTGAAATATCGACCGCTACAAAGGAAGCAAAGTTGTTCAAAGAATTGGGAGGGCTGATGCAAACAACATATCCCTCGTCGCTATTGACATCCACTGCACGCGCGGTATAAGATCCAAATCTACAAAGTGGCATCACGTCGCGCAGGAAGCTCCCGCTTATTTCTTTCACCAAAACTTTGGTCCCGCCGCCTTTTCTCCCATGGTTCGGCTCCAGCCGAAAGAGTGTTTTTTGAGCTCGAGAGTAGACGAAATATCCCATGTCAACAACATCGACCCCATAGTTTGCTGAAAGTTGAAGAAGAACACCACCACCGTAGGGGTTCCCACAAGGAGGAGCTACGCATGATACGCTGATGGGACTGATGATTTCAGCATCCACGATATCTGTGTGATTGAAGACGCATTTAGGATTTGCATATGAACTCGTGAAAGTGAAGGAATTCGAAGAGGTATTCAGATGCTTTTCGAGAGCCTTGGTTCTCATTGCATTGTCGTCCAAAGATATGTTAATCACCGTTTGTGATTCACCGAAGAGAGGGCTTGCGTCCTCGACGATAAGATGATCATAAAATTCGAAGAATGTGATTGACAAAGAAAAGTCGACGCCATTGTTTGCGATTCGGACTTCGACAACGTATGCTCCAGAACCAAAATGGTTGAATTGAGGAGTGGTGCATTCAACTTCTTTTGAAGAAATCCATCGAACTGACTCAGCATTCATGGGACCAAAACGACAAGCTAGCGAATCTGCTTCGGCGAAGTTCTCCCCCGTCACACGTATTTTCGTCCCTCCTGCACGAGGAGCACTTCGCGGGAACACCGAAATCACTGTCTCAGTTGGAAAATAAAGGATTGATGTAGAATGAAACCGCTCTTGTCCTGTTGTGAGAGCTATCTCAAGCATCGCTCCTTCTAATAGCGTTGCATTTTTCGCCCAGTCTTGATTTAGGAGGGAGAAAAAATCTTGTAACGTCAACGAGGGTTGCACCGGACATTGAACAAACGAATTGTTGTGGTGTATTGCTTTCACGGGTTCTTCGGTAAGAATACGTTTATTGAGGATTGAGTCATCTTTTGATGGGAGGATGCGCTGGAAATGGCAAAAAACAGGGATGCGACTATCGAAGTTTGATCCGTGAACATCAATAGCAGCGATGGATATATTGACGGATGGTAGAGACTTTGGGAAGATGAAGTCAATAACTGGCTTTGCAACAAATCCGAACGAAGCTCGTGATTCCGAAGGAATTCCGTTGACTTTAATTCCCACCATCACCGTTGCTTCGAACCCATATGCTGGAGCAAGGCAAGAGACAGTCATCTCGTCGTTCAGTACGCCAATCACTTCGACGTCTCCAAACACGCAATATAATTTTGACGAGTCACTCTTTACGTGGCTATGGCTCAATCCGATAACAGTGAGTATTACTCCTGTGCCTCCTTCTAAGAAACCATACTGTGGAGAAATGGATACTACGGCAAATTTCTTGTCGTAAGCAAATATGAAATCTCCGTTGTTCCCGCCGAAGTAGTCTACTCCATTCAAAGAAAGTGCAACTTTACAGCAAAGAGACTGGACCCTTTCAACCGAAATCACGGCACTGTTCGAAACCCAAGAGGAATCTATCGATAATAAAGGCTGTTCGTCGTTGAGAAGTCCGAGGAAGGTAACGAGGAACGAATGCTCAATCTCGAAGTTCGGGTATTTGCTATCGCGTGTGGTTACGACCGAGACGGCAAAGTCGCCAATAGGAAGAAATGATATCTTTTGTTTTAACTCCAGAGCGGATGAAGGCAAACTGATGGATTCCGTCGAAACCCCATCGAAAGAAAGTGAGAATGTTCCTTCGAGCGGGTCGCTTCCTTGAATGATAGTCTCTACAGTCACCGTCGCAATGTCGCCGACAAGATCATCGGAGTTGGGAACCAACTGTCTCACATTTCCCATTCCGGGGAACGTGCACAACCACTCGATTCCTTTCGAGTCCGCCGACTGCGTGACGATTGGATTTCCGGCAATGGAGGCTACGTCGTTTAGAATATCTTGCAAATCCTCCGCCGAAGCATCGAAAGCGATTGGGGCACTTTCCATTCCGGCAACCGAGAGGGAAAACGTCCCTTCTACCCAATTGCCTTTGACATATTCCACGACACGGAGCCTGACGTCGGTTCCTGAAAGTGAAAGATCATCCACAGTGATAAGAGGCCAATCCGCTAGCGGCAGACCCGATGAGCTACGATGAAACGGGGGGAAGGTTACCATCCAAACGAACCCAGACTTGCCGATGGAAGCAAACGGCCATTTGCTTTTGGTCACTGAGACGTCGGACCCGATGAACGAGCGAAGCTCCTGTTCCAAAAAGTATGCAGTTGAGTCCACAGATAAGATTGCCGTTACGGATTTGCCATCAAAGTCCGCGACAGTGAATTCAAAGGAACCCTCAACCATCGACGTTGACGAAGGCACGATCTCTGCAATGTTGCAAGCAATATCGCCACTCCACTTGCTCGTGACCGAGGAAGTGTCACAACTCATATCCGCTGGGTCCACACCTCCCGGAACGGAGTAGAACGAAATATCAAACGCCGAATAATCGCCGTAAATGGTGTCATCGACCGCTTTTCTCACCCCGACACTTTCAAAGAGGCCCGAGGCGAGACACTTCTCCACGTCTTCCGGTGCCGCCCCGACATCCATCGGTTCCGACGCAAATCCTCGGTATCTCAATCGGAAATACCCGTCCATCCCGGTGCTCGCCGTCAGCAAGACCCTCAACACTTGGGGTGCCTCGCGAGATTCCGCCGACTCCACGATGATCCATTGGACCTCCCTCGCGATGGGAGTTCCCACGAGTCTCAGTTCCTGGACTTCGTCTCGAATCGGCTCGCCGACCAAACGGACCGCTTGCACTTCTCTCGCGATTCGGTCGACGGCCGGACTTGGACATTGGACCTCGTCGACGGTGGCGAATACGGCCGGCGAGGTTTGATTTCCGAATCGGCAACGTACCGATCGCTGGTCGTGGAAATGGAAGTTTTCGCCCGATATCGTGACAAGGGATCCACCCGAGACGGGTCCTCTGGGAGGATGCATCGATGTGATCGTCGGTTCGACGACGTAGCGGTATTGCGCACTTATCGGAGTGAGAATCGTGAGGTGATCTTCGTCTTCGACGCCCACGTCGACGGATGTCCATCCCGGTTTGTTCGTCGGGGGTGTGAGGCAGGTGATCATCGTGCGGTTGACGACATTGGCAACGGAGGCCAGGCGTTTCCCGTAGATGCATCGCAATTCCGTGTCTTGTGCGGCCCAATCGAGCTCTATGTACATCAACGTATCCCCGAGAATGGTTCCCAAACCAGGCGTCAGCGAAGTCAGTTGAATCGGGGGCAAGTAGGTGTATTGCAGGAGTGTCTGATCGTGAAATTGCGCGATTCCAGCCTCCGTCTTTCGAGAGAGAAGCCGGAATTGCACCGTCTCTTCGCGTTGATGCGGAGCAACGCACGTCAATTTGGCGTCATCCGCAATCGTCGCCTTGGCCATCAAGTCTCCGAAGAAACAAGAAACGCCGAACTCGTCGCCGTCGCCGAAATCGTGAAAGTATTTCCCGTGCACTGTTACCACGCTGCCGCCGCTTCCTCTTCGAGACATGGAATAAACCACGGGGGATTTGGTATATTCGTAAACCAAGCCTTCCCCGAAAAAGTCGACGCCGTTCAAGCTGATGGAAAAAGCCACTTTCAAGGCGACGCCGCCGCCATCGCCGATGACGCTGCCATCCACGCCGTCGTTTGTAACGATGTCCCGATCGGGAGACTCGCACAAAATGGCAAAGTCGCGGGACATTCGTGCGGGAACGACGACATCCCCGAATTTGCATGCGGGATTTTCGACGAACCCGAAGTCCGGGTGGATCGCTCGATCAAACGTTTGCGTCGGCGACGGAGAGACGTCCGAGAGAGGAGCGAGAATTCTTCCCGACGCGAAAATTGCCGTCGACGTCGTCGATGCTCGGAAGAAAGCCAAAGTCGCGAAAACACGAATCGAGGGATCGTTCCATTTCATCGTTCGTTCGTTCGTGGCAAATTGCAGACCATTATTTCAAACCCCCAACTATCGCACTCGACTCGAGGAAATTTGGCCCAGAGATGAAATTTTTTTACGGTCGGCGACGTTTGAATTTCAAAGTATGTTTGTGTGTACGGGCGAAGACCGTCGCGGACGATGCCAGGCCGACCTCGTTTGAGAGAGGAGCGTCGCAACTCCCGCGAGCCGCGTCGCCCCCGGATGAAGAGCAGATCCACGGGAGGCGCGAGAAGGCATGACGGCGAAACATCTCATCGGATTTGGCCACGCAAAAAACCTGCTATGTATCGGATCATTATTGCACGTAGCGTTCCATTATTTGAAACATGACTTTTTTTATTGACATGATATTATAGAGGTAGTCAAAAGGTTCGAAATCGGCGCCTTGTCTGAAGTAAAATTTTAGCGAGTTCATTTTTTATTTTTGATACTGCTACCTCTGGCTCGCTCCTCCCTCCATTCACACTTTTGCAAAAACAGAAAATGTACGCTCTCTATGGCCATATCGTACCGTATCGTACCCCACGAAAACGAGCACCCTCGTTTTGTGCGCGTAAAGGTATGTCGGGGTAGCATATACCGAAGTAATCAAGTGAATTGCATTGTTATATCATACTACTTGTTATCATTATCATGCTTGATGAAGATATGCATACTTTTCAACAACTTATGGAAGTATAGTATTTGACTCCAAGAGTATGTTGGAAAGAATTATTATGAAATGTTGACTCTCTATGGAGGTCATTTATCATAATATTATTATATTTTTTCACGGTATTTTATTGTACATTTTGAGCAATCGCACATGGCCCAAGGGAATATTGATCCACACCATGTGTATTGACGTTACAATACAATATGTACTATTTCTTTCTCCCACTAACACATATTACTGCTCCTCTACAACATCGTCATTTCTACATCATCTTCTCCGAAAGTTCGAATATTGACACCCGGACACCGATGGGACACTCCACGGACCAGAACAGAATGACCGTCATTCTTGCCAGCTGGCGGAGGATTGACGACATCGCGACAGAACAAGTCCTTCTCCATGCTGTGTGCGATTCGATTCCCCTTTTAGGTATTTATTGCTCTATGGCCTGAGTTGCGAGGCTTCAATTAAAATAATGTTGTTTCGTAAATTATGATATTGCAATACGGAGTTGTAGGTATGTATGTACTATGAAAATATTTGTGCCAAGTGTCTGAAGGGAAACTATGCCGGGAGGAGCTGTAGAAGAAAGTCTGATAAAAAAACACAATATGTGGGAATGTCACATACCTAAAAATATTTGGTGAGATGTTGAAATTTGGAAAAAAATTCAACCATCTCTTCTACTCTGAAGAGGGTAGTTTTTTTTCTTTTTGTCTCTCTCTTGACCCTTCTTGCAATCACGTCGGCGCAATTGCCATTGTGCAGCACAATTAAGCCTGCTGTTTCAGGTTTCTCTCGATTTTCTGGCTCCACCGCATGATATCGATTTGATCATCATTGATGAACCGCGGCATCGTTGTGAACTCTCAATTTTGGGCAATTTTTGCATCATTTCGTCGGATCCCTTCGTTCGGACGCAACATTTTCTTTGAGGATTGAGAAACACGACAGAATCATATTAGCTGGATTTTTTCCATAGCAAGAGTTTGATTGTAACGACTCGGCGGTGAGCAATTCCACTTGCGGTTCTATTCGGGAGTCGGAAGGATTACTTGGTCTTTTCATGTTGTGATCGGTTTTCGTGTTTTATGTCACTCTTGGAATACTGAAACACTCATTATTGTCGGCATCTAAACATAAAAATATATGTATATATTTTATATAACTTCAGGGGCAGCTCATTCAACTTAACGAGGTAAGATTACAATGTGGGTTGTATGAATAAAATTCTAATCCAAAGGCGAGTTCTTCGATCCATTGATGTTCCCTCCTGATTCTTCAAATTGCTCTGGCCGAAATAGTCTTGAAAAATATACCACTTGAACGCACTCTTCCTTGCATTCTCGGCATCATGTTGGGCCTCATCAACGACTGCGCTGAACAACTGGTCATCACGAAATTCGGCATCGACGCCTGGCATGCAATCAAAGAGGCGGCTGGTTGCGAAATAAAAGATCACGGCTTCGAACAACATGGCCACTACCCTGACTCTGCCACCGTCGATATCGTCGTTGCGGCCGCCAAGGCGTTGAGCGTGACGGTGGATGACGTGCTGGAGCTTTTCGGGGAGTTCTTCCTTCAATACACAATCGACAAAGGATACGATAATTTATTGCGGTGCCAAGGATCTACATTGCGTCTTTGGCTGTCCAATCTGAATGCATTGCACGATCATCTTCAGTCGTCGTTGCCCGCCGGGAACTTCCCCGTCTTTTGGTGTGAGAATTGCCAGGTTTTCGATGGATCCATCGTATTACATTACTATAGCGTGAGGGGGCCTCTATTGGGAGGAGTGGTGGTCGGTATCGTGAAAGAAGTGGCCAAGACCTACTTTGACGTGGAGGTGCGAATGGATAAACTCGCTATTCAGGGAGAAAACGGAAGCGAATGCACGACATGGAGAATCAGTGCCAAAGATCCGAAGAAAAAGCACAAACTCACAATGGAAACGATTTCGGATGATGGTTCTTTCGTGACCGCGACCATCAGTCGCCGCAGAGCACGCAGGGGGACCCTGAAACACGGCCATCGTTCAAACAGCCTAGATTCGACCACTTCCTCGTTATCCGCGACTACTCTGTCTGTAGGGTGCCCATTTTCAGGCGGACTGATGGGAGCAAACCACAACGTGTGTCCCTTCCAGCATGAACAAAGATGGATGATCAACAGCTTGACCAGATCGGCACATTCCGAGGAATGCCGAGTGCCGATGAAGAAACTCAGTGTGACGACGATGATATCCAGATTTGTCCCTTTTCGTCGAAATGTAGTCCAAACCCAATTGGCCGATCGAGTAGTATGGGGCAACTTCCTGACGTCTCTGCCATAAAGGAGATTCAGAAGTCGCGTTCTAAAACGAATGGGGTATTGACGACTTCTTCCAGGAAGAAAAGCCCTTGCGTCTCATCCGCGGAGTACGAGAACGGATTGCCTTCGGTCAAAGTGAAATCCATTTTTCCATATCACGTGGTAAGTAATGCGACTATTTTCGACAAGTTGATTCCTGGAATTCATTATTTCTAGACGCACAAAATCGACTCAATTCGTCTGACATATAACGTATAGATGGTTGATAAGGAATTTACGATTGTTCAAGTTGGGAAGGCGTTGCCGGATATGTTGCTGCGTGATTACGATGATCTAGTGGGACTACACGTCGGTACTGTACTCAAAATCAACAAACCCATTCTCGCTGGTTTTGATTGGCCCACATTGCAACGTTTAGCAGATCAAAAGTTCTTTCTTGCACCAGTACCCTTTGACGACGAGAAAACAGGTGCTCGAATCGAAGCTCATGATGTCAAATTCAAAGGCAATCTCATCAAGATATCTAATGGCGGTGCTATTTTTATTTTATCACCGGATGCCGATAACATCACGGAACTGACGAGGATGGGATTGACCATGTCGGATTTGCCATTGCATAGTTTTCAAAGGGATGTTGTATTTCTGGGAGAGCACATCGCTTCTGAGGTTCGCACTGCGCATAAGCTTGATAGATTGAGCAAGAAGCTCGATCGCGAGAAAACTTTGTCGAACACCCTTTTGGTAAGATCGTACTTCGCTACTTCTTTCATAATGCTGAAAAGTATCTTTTAAAGTCTCATGTCGATATTATTCTTTTTCTTTTCTTCAGGAAAGTATGCTTCCGGGAACCGTTGCAGAGAAGTTGAGGAGAGGAGAGACTGTTGAGCCTTTACTCTACGAAAATGTTAGTAAGTGATCTGTGCCAGTCTAGTACGCTCTTCATTAGTCCCTGAATTATATTCATTCTCATGCGTTTCTACCCTGTTCGAACTAAGCCCTTTTCTTTTCGGACGTTGTTGGATTCACGAGTATATGCGATGCAGTTGAGCCTTGGGATGTTATTGACATGCTCAACAAACTGTATACTGTTATGGATCACCTAGCGTCTCTCTTTAACTTATACAAAGTTGAAACAATCGGTGATGCCTACATGTGCTGCAGTGGAATGCCCACTCCTGATGAAAATCACGCTCAAAACATTGCAAACTTCGCTCTTGCCGTTTCCGACTGCGTTCACCTCGTGAAATCACCGGCAGATGGAAAGCCCCTTCAGTTGAGGATCGGGATTCATACTGGACACTGTATGGGCGGGGTTGTAGGGACTCTTACCCCACATTGTAGGTAGCATGGATGAATTTGTGTTTGAATATTCTCTTTTTTCGTTTCTGATTTTCTTTTCTATCGACCCGATATTGCAGATTGCTTATTTGGTGATATGGTCAATACAACATCCAGGTAAGTGATTGCATTGGTTGCTTGTTCCTGGTTTCATCAGAATTTTTCGTTGATTACATTAACCTTTAATTGTTTGGATTGCAGGCATGAGTCTACCGGAGCGGCCGGCAGGATCCAGTGTTCCAAAGATCTCTATGAACATTTGGCAGAATTCCCTGCCGAAAGTCAAGGCCCGCTTTACAAATTCACACCACGCGGATATGTCGAAATGAAGGGGAAAAATCGCTGCTACACCTATTGGCTTGAGTCGGCAACTCAATTTAATAAGGATGCTTCGCGAGAGAGAATAAGCGAGATAAAAATTGAGGTGAAGAGTCTCTTGTCCAAAAAGAAGTGGATGAAGAGGCGATATTTTCACTTGACTCGCCGTGCCAGTGGAGGAATTTTTGACGAAACAGATGCAATTTCGTTAGCTCCGACCACAGTATCCGCAGCTTTTGATCATTCTAGCTCTTTAGATGATTGCGGAACCGTAAGATCAAGCATCCCCGATTTCGCACAAGATTTTTCGGACGAATGCAATTCAAGCCCTTCCGATCATGACACAGTCTCGTATTCTGTTCTCAAAAAGACTCAGTGTAAGAACAGAAAATCTCTGACTATTCAAGTCCCATTGTAATTGCTCACATCACCACGTATTTGTTTTCCTAAAATCAGGGTTTGGTATCAAATGGGATCCGAATCGTTCCAGGATTGACATGGTCGCCACTACTCATGGACTCATATCAAGTATGCTTTGGAAGTGTGTCGCTGATGTTGAATCCGAACTACCGGACAACAAAGATGATCTTGATCATGACTTGCTTCGATACATCGATAGAATATCAAGCCTTTATGAACCAAATCCATTTCACTCCTGGGAGCATGCCTGCCAAGTCGTGTTATCTGCGAGTTTCCTAGTGAAGGAGTATCACAAAACAAAGGATGAAATCGGAAGCAAAACTGGAATCGATAGCAATCCATTTGTTCGCTTTATCACGGTTTTCAGCGCGCTTATTCATGATGTAGGGCATCTAGGGATGCCGAACGCGCAACTCTTAGACGACAAGCACTGCCTAACCAAAATATATCGCAACAGCTTCTTGGAGCGCCAATCTTTGCAAATAGGACTGGGAATTTTCATCGAGGAATTTCCTGATCTCTCTACCATGGTCCTTAGAATGTGTCCAGAATTCGTGCATCTTGTTACTTCGGCAGTGCTCGCTACCGATGTTTCAAGTCAGGAAAGGCAAAAGGAAATAAAAGATCGGTTTGAAAGAGTGACAACAGCTCCTAACGAAAATGTACCTGAGTTTGAAAGGACCCAATCTGTCGTTGAACAAATTCTCCTCCTTGCGGATGTCGGTCACTGTACTCAAGGATATGATATATTCCTTGATTGGAATGCATTTTTTTTCAAGGAATGCCTCGGTAACTTCTACGCTGGTCATGGACATGATCCTCGTGCAGAATGGTTTAAAGGCCAGATCTCCTTCATTGAGTTTTACATTATTCCATTGGCAGAGAGATGCAGCGCTCTAGTGCCCAGTTGCGAAGCCATCAATGGGGCGAGGACAATTGTCAACACGTGGAAAAAGCATGGAGAAGATTTTACCAAAAATCTAATCGATAGAAGTTGCAGAACAGATGAACAGGAACAGGCAAATTATGACGCTAAAAACGTAGACAAGAGCAATGAGGTGAAAGCAACTGTCAATGGATTTGGAAAAGGCAACACTAAATGTAAGAGTAAGAAAAGCCGATTTTGGAGGCGGCTGTCTTGTTTTCATCGACACGAGAAGAACACTGCTCATCGAGACAGCACGGCTAGTATTGACAGCAACACACAGTAGAAAGACAGTAACAATTTAATAGCATCGAGTTTCGAAGATTGTTAGAATGGAAATAGTTTTGCATGAATTTTAATTAATCGTCAGTTTGAAAACATCTGAGATATCCACATGCTTCAATACTGTAATGAAAATCCTGACATCTCTATGTAGTGCCCACAAAAAGCATTACACAAGTTCCTGCAACTCCGTTCCTGGGACTC
>JALLPE010000387.1:0-18052 GCA_036940025.1 Conticribra weissflogii
TTTTCTCTTAGTCATCATCTGGTACACCTTACTTATGAGGAATCTCCTAAAATTGACTTTGCAAAAAATTACAATGTTGTCAGAATTTTACAACATTTTGGTCTGTTGTTGAAATGTCAACAACATTTTGACAACATTTCCAACTAAGTTCCAAAACAGTGAGATAATTTAGCCATCATTCTGCTGACCCAATGAGAAAATTACAATCAATATCTAGGATCCTATGTCCACCCTGTACCACATTTGTGGTAAATCAATTGAACATCTTCACAATGTAAGTGGCTGGGATGGTGATGATGAAAAAGATATGTTGCACTGATTGGTGCAAAGCTGTCCCCAACAATGGTTATTTTGAAGTCTGTTGAGCAGGCTATTGAAGGGAAAAAACAAGATATAGGATGTGATGAAATACATGAATGTGATCTATATCTACAAGAAATGGAGTTGTGTAGTTTGCAATATGTATTCATTTTTGGTTATAATGAACCCTTAAACAATGACTGCAAGAGCAGGACTATCTGGTATCAAGATCACTTGTGGAAGTCTAGGGTAAGGATGTATGGGAATTGCTACATTGATAATAACTTCCTCAAGATGAACAATGCAATAGTAAAGTAATTGCAAAATTATCATAAACCATTCAAAGTCATGGACATTTTTGTAACTGCTAAAAATGACATGTTCAAAGCAAAAGAAGGAGTGGTAGGTTTTTCTGTGAGATGTCAAGTTAACATTCAGTTCAATTTCTCGCAGGATAAAAGGTGTCATCATTTGTACAGTCATGCCATGTATCATTGCCAAACCAGGTATTCATTTATTGAGTGTTCATGAGGATAACAAGAAAACGTTGGTAACAAACATTCCATTGGATTTTTGTTTGAGCTTGACTGGTGGCTTCTAGATTATGCTTCTTACATATTGTTTGCATGTCAAGAGGAAATGTAATTTGGATTCAGCCAGAAAATCATTGATGTCAAAGACAGTTTGGACCAATATCAGAAATTCCCTTTGCAATACAAGCTCAATTTTTACATTGAAGACCATCAGTATATCCTCAGAGAATTCATGAACACATGTTGTGATGTTTTGTTTCCATTTAGTTGTAAACTCTTCATCAAGGATGTAATGAATTTATAGATAGTGTTTATTGGAAGTTAAAATCAATTTTTTGACTAAACATGAGTGTGGCATTCTTACAAAGCAAAGAAATATTCATGACAGTTATTCAGATACAAAGTCTTGAATCATGGACCATGCACAGAATGATCAACATTTCTTAGTCTTTATCAAGTGAAGGTGAATTCCATTGGTCACTGTATTTGAATAGAGTAAAACATTCTTTTTATGTAATATTGACATATGGAAACAAGTTGAGTTGTGAATGCCTTGATTCTGTGCTAGGGGATACAGTAACAGAAAGAATTTGGTGTCAAACATATACTATCTATTTTCTGACCAGTTGAGACCACATCTATCTATTTTATCATCTCTGGATATTGCCTATGAGGAATACAAAGATACATCACAGAAAACACCAGAGTCTGCATATGATGCAACATCTTCTTTGTTATTAGCAATTATTCTATGTATCATCATTCACTTCACTAGAAAATTAAATTGGAGGATTGTGTTGGACAAAATTATTGGGAACATGACAAACTTGTAAGCAAAGTATGGTCATTTTATGTGCATATGGATTTCTTGCAAAGTGGTTGTGAGGGGAATCATTTGTAGGTATCAAGACTTGTTCCTCTATTTTGGTAAAATAGCAAAAATGAGGCAGTTTCAAAAATACAAAATATCAAGTGCATCTTAATTTCAACAATGCAATGGATGATGGAGTATTCAAAAATTTGTCATCCATTTTCAGTTTCTGTCCATTTCAATAATATTGATCTGAGATGTACATTAGAATTGCCAATACTATGATTGTTCAATCCAAACTGTTGGGGGGAATTTATCTGAACAACCACCATATAGACTATGTGTTGGGTAGATGACATCAGATTGATTTGTTGTAAAATACTGTATCCAAACAAAGACAAGATAAAAACTGGATTGGTATTGACTACAATGTAGCAACTGCATATTGATTTTTGTTAGAAATTATTTGATACAAAATTAGAACAGAAACAAATCATATAAAATATGAGGTAATCTCTTGTCCCAATAAGCCCACAGTATATCTCAATCAGAATATAACATAAAGAACTGCTTTTTGAAAGGTTTGCTTGACTTTGTAAGAAGTATCAAATTTCCCCAATAGTCACATTCTTTTCATTGTATTACTTAGGACTGAATGTTCCAAAGGCACATCAGCAAAAATACAATACCTGATTCATATTGTTCATCAACACAAACTTCCAATCTCAGCTTACATTGCTACTAGTCCAAGCAATTGTCTGCTTGGCAGAATGTTGTGATGACATGTTTAGGATACTGTGGATGCACCCAGTGTTGGTTTATTGCATGATGTTTGTTTTTCCAGCAAATGAATGAAATATGTGATCTCTCTAAACTGAAGTAGATGGTTGTATGGATCTAAATTGTCCATTATTCAGTCAATACATGGATGGTGCTCAGATTGGTCATTTTTGAATTTGGATATCTCAGATTTTATACAGCTTGGATATATTAAAACAATTACCTTACTTTGAAATGTGAAATCAAATACAACAGCAGGAGACGTGATAGCAAATGGCCAATTGTACTCCCTCACCCAACTTGAAATCAATACTGTATGAAAAAAAACTCAAAAAGCTTTGTTCAATAATCAGGAGGTAGTAAGTGAAGCCTGTTGTCAGTCTCATGTGAGCAGTTGTATGTATGCCAATAGAGCAAAAAGAGAAACAACCTCGATTTTTCTTTCACTGATTGTTATTCCAAACTATCATACTAGAGAGTAAGTATCCTTATATTTATCTATTCAGTCAAATTTTTCATGATGACCCTGTATTATCACATTTGTGTGTATTTTCATCATGACAAAATCCCGTTTGTATCAGTATCTCTTTGCAAGTAACCCCGTCTACAATCATCCCTCTAAAATGTTTTGGGTCCCAACATGTCTTTTTTCGCAAGTAGCATTATAGGTTACCTCCTGAGTCTACATAATCAAACCTTACTTTGATCATTAACATAAAGTATTTCAAATGACACATCCCTGTGGAATATTGCTGCACTGGGTTTGGACCAAACTACTGAGTGATAGTGCTGCAAACAAACAATCATACATTGAAAACAGATTCCCTGATGATCACTGCCTTCAAATACACAAATACATCACATATTTCCTGCTGTTTGCTTGCAGATTTTGTTTGTGGATGGATTTTTATTTATTTATTTATTGTATTGATAGCATATCACAACAAAATCAAGTTTTGACATATTTATTTATTATTTGGGGACTCTTGTTGAACATTTTTCAATCACTTCCTTAGTCACTTTATCTTATTCAGAGAAAATTTTAGATGTTTGTTCCATTTTGAACCAACCTATTTCTATGTAGATGATTGTGATTTACATGAAGTCAAGGCTATTGACATCATTTGCTTCAATTGTATATGGGCTAACACATTTTGTACATAGTGTTCTCTGGGGAACTGCTACTACTGCCTGGACAGGTAAGTTACTGTACTTTGCATTTTTTGTCTTACTAATCTGGTACAGCATATTTGAGCATATATGCTTACACATAGATTCTCACAAACTTTCCAGTTTATAGTTACTCTTGTTATTTCCTTTAGCCTAACATAGCTAAGATGAAGAAAGTATGCTGATGATGGAGCATGATATATGTTTGAAAAGATTTACATTTAACTAGTTTCTTATCTCTCAAAGCTACTAAAAATCATCCACAAATTCTTGCCAATTGTCCAAAATGGAACATTGCCCCCCGACAGATTAAGGTGTTTAATCTAAAATAAGTAATTAATTTTCAGTGATAATGTACTTTTTTTCAGTCAGTTATCTTCTGAAAAGGATGATTTTTCTTGTTCTGAATTCTACAGCTCCTAGCTGGTGCAATTTATCATCTATTTTTATTTCATCTTGGTGAAATGTGAGCATATTCAAAATTCAGTATCATGCTCACTCGTCCATGAAAATTATGATTTTCATTCATTTTGGGCATTGATAGTCTCAGCTTCTTGAGCTAAATCTATAGGAAGGGCAAATACTTCCCTTGTCCCATACATCATGATTGAATCAGTTTACCATGCCTGAATATGATGGAGTTCAGGGGGAAACATTCCAAGAAGGTTTCTAACTCACTATGGGTAGAGGTATATACTATAACTACAAAACTTGTTCACTAAATATTATCTAGCAAATGTAGATTTTGAAAAACATACATTCAGAACTGTTACCTTAGTTGAAAAACATCAGATGTTGATGAATTTGCTGAAGGATTGATACACCACACCATTGCAAACATGTCAGTGAAATTTCAAAAAAGGCTCCAAAACAGCAATATTTTAACATAAAAAATTTCATTGTGATATTTTTGAGTGCACTATCCTCCGCCATCATCCAAAGACTATGGGCATTTCTTTGTCTGCTATTATTGATTTTATTTTGAGGTGATTAAATATAAAGGTATGTCTAAATTATTGCCAAAAATGAGCATAAATGTGTTGTATCTATTTTCAATTTATATATTGAAAAGTAGATAAACGTGTCCTTTCTCCTAATTCTTATTTATTTTAAATGAAATATTGATGAATAGGTCAATATTTCTCACTTTTCCTTGTGTCATGCTTTTAGAGGTTCCATGCAATAATCTCTACATGCATAAAACCATGTGTAAGCCATTGAATATAAACAGACTGGTTAGGACAATGTCATTGGCAGATGAGAATGACAACATTATTTATTAGCCTTCCCCAAGTGTTGGTGTATGATGGACAGACAAAATATGATAAAAGATAAAGAAATGAACAGGTTTTGCTTCTCTATGAAAAAAGAATAAAATATTTATGAATGAAAGAGAGATAAAATAATGAAATGATTGTACATCAGCATCTAAAAGGCTCAAAAATGAACTAAACAGTGTCAAATACCGGAATTTTATCTTATGAACACACCCCCATGAATGCAAGTTGTACATCACAATCCTGTAAAACCTATTGGATTAATCAATTATACTTTGATGATATGTTGCCAACATGTCACTATCGTTTCCAACAAATTGTGTCATTGATAGGTGCTAATGTATGAACTGAAATTCGCATTTGGAGTTAGCAAGGTTGACATTGGTCAGTGAAAGCCTTTTCAAGATATTTTTGTAGTCAGCCTAAGTGCTTCATTACATCAGATATTTTCATTTGGATAGTGTTTGGAGGGCCACAAAATTTTATTGCAAGCTCCATAATCTGAAGAATTAGATTGTCAGTAAACATTTTCTTTCTTTGTCGCTTCATTATTTTAGTATCCTATATTGGGATATGATGATGCAGTGTTAATCCTTCACTGTTAAGTGGCACTTGAGAAATTTTTGGCGGGTGATTGCTTTTTGTATGAAATAAATTTGTTTTCAATAATCAATTATGAACCATACAGGTTCATGTTGCTTGGCTATGACTTGCATGCGGCTGTCTCATTAGCTCAATTAGTTGGGAATATCAGCTGTTGGCATGTTGCTGTGTTGGTTGAAGAATCAAGACAGAAAAAACATTAAACATGTCAGTGACATATAATTCAAAAAGCTTGAAAAAACTTAGGACAAAAAAGTATTCTTTCAACTGTGCATTTTTATTTTTTATCTTGTCACTGTGCTCCTCTTGTGCTGAGGAGCTCAAAATTGCATTAAAAAATGAAATATTTTTGTTTGTATACTCTATGTGTGGAAAAATGTCATTCAACTTAATCTCATTCCCAAGAAATCTGTTGGACAAAATGGGATTGTTGGTAAGAATTACAAACATTTGCTGTTATTTACCAATTTTTGTGGCTAATTGACCACATGTCACCAACATTTCTGATTAAGTTTGCTCTTTTGTCTTGTTTTCTTCCCCCCAATTCCATTTTGTTTTTGAATGTGTCAAAGTGTACTCTACGCATCTTGAGGATTTTCAATGTTAGTAATTAGCTCCTTTCTGTAAATTGAAATATCATGGGTTAGTATCCCTAGACCTGGTGTACCATGAAAAAGTTCCTCATACTCCATGAATAGGTTCATAGATTGAGTTTTTGAAGAAGGTGGTAGTTGGTATTTGTGAACAGTTAGGTACAAACTTGGTGAGTCAGCATTTGTGCACTTAGTGTCTAATATTTTAGCACCATAGCTTTGCTTGTATGTTAGGGCTAATTTGTGTTTCGTTATTGTACTATGCAAAGACATACTAAGATTTACCAGTAATTCAATAGGAAGTTCTATGCCATCAGCCTTAATCATATAGGGCTTAAAATCTTGTATGCAGTTCATTTTTACTTTGCTTGAGTACTTTTGACAATATCACAGAGGGAACTGGCTACAGAAGGTACTTTTTGTCCATATTGTCATACTACAATCAGCATAATATTTTTTGTATTCTGGATTACCTATGTGTATATGAGCTAAACAACCAATTGAAAGATGCATGCATACTAATCATCATGTTCATATACATCATGTTTGTGTTTATCAGTTTTGTGGCTACATATATTTTATCCATGAATACAATGTCACCATATGAACAACTATCAAGTAGCACAGTATAGTGTTGCTTAGGATTCATTTTAGACTCAATATGTACCTTTGTGTTGATATGAGTGTTGCAATAGTTGCCCATTATATAAATTAGGTAAGGAACTTTGACCAGACTACTATCAATGGCATAAGGAATGTTAACTTTAGTTTGTTTACTATTCCTAGTGAACACCAGATTAGGTCATTGAACCTAATGAGTCTGGACACAATATAATTAGTACTATTTGAGTAATTATTTTTCTAACAACAGCTTTTTATTAGGGGTGTGAGCTTCTCAATTTTTGTGTCGTGTTAAGCAAGGATTTGGGCACAGCTACTCTCATATACTTTATTTGCAATTTTTATGAGGGCATTATCTCCTTGTATGTGTTGCAAAACTTTTTGTCATGAGTTTTGACAACTAGACTACCATGTGTCTTGCAGTGCCTGTAGTTCTTGCAATCCATAAACAGTATCCTTAACCTAACTTTTCTCATTGGTTTCCTCGATTCTTTTGATTTTTTTTCACTTTTTGGTCTTGTCAGTCTATTTGGACACTACCATGTGTGCCACAATAGATTCTAGGTTATCAATCATATCATTCAAGTCAGTCTGATTGTAAGATTGAAAATTGATGATGGTCTTGAAAAATTGTTGGAAATGACATCATGATGACATTTATATTTTGTGATGGACCCGGTCAGTTGTGGTGATAAAAATCATAATCAATAATAGTTTTTAATTTTCATTAATTTGAATCATATGGTTTAGGTATGCTATGGCCACTGTATTGATTGTCAGTCTTTTTTCAACTGTCTGTTTTCACATTCTTTGTGAGCCAATAATTTGTTTGATTGCACTTATCATATGAGTTTGAATCTTTGGAAGCAATATTTTTAAAGTGCAACTAATTTTGTAGATTCTAATGTACAAACATTCTAATACCAAAGGCAATAGAAATTTGTTGAAGGTGTATTGCAAACACATTTGTATATAATCCAACCCTTGTTTCTCTGGTTGTGGAAAACTCAATTTTCCATGTTTCTGAATTTTCATGTTTCATTTTTCATTATTTCTATTTTCATCGAATTCAACTCTGATATTAATTCAGGATGGCGTACTACCCTTGTCAATGCCAAAAATGACAGGCATTGGCAAATATCCAATTGACCAATCCAGTGGTACTTTGTACTATGGACTGAAAACATTTCTTTGTTCTGCTAGTATGGATTTATTTTCAGGAATGGCCATTCACCCAAAAAAATTAAGGGGAATGGTGCAAATGTTGCAATTAAAGCCGTAAGAAATCCAATCATCCAAATCAAATGGCTATGAGAGCAGTGGTTGCCAACAACAACCAGCAGTACTACATACCACTGCCAATGGATTGAGCCCAACTTGCCTTGTGTCAAGTCACTTGAGGCTTGATGTGAAAAGTTACCCATCTCCAACTATGCCTTGCACAAACTTTACTCACTACCTTACAATCATGTGCTTGGTTTGTTGCATGTATGCTCACACCAAAAAATCTTGGAATCAATGCTGGAGAGTACATCTTGATTAATATGCAGAAGATTAAAGACAGAAAGCGGTTAAATTTAAATGGGGCTTTATTGAAATGAGTAATGTACTTTTTGTGTCTGCTTGGACAAAAATGTTGTTATCACATATAATTATGATGTAAATATGAGGATAGTGATCAGTTAACTGATTATTACATTAAGTATTATTTTCATTATTTTTTTATTTAATTATTTCCATTTCTATGATTGATTTCCATCTAAATCTATTTTGATGTTGACACAAAAGCGGTTAAAATCATGAAGAAATTTGTAGATCATACTGAAGCTTAGGAGAAGAAGCTTAAGAGACATTAGTCCATTACCAACAAAAAAAATTAATTTAAGCATGAGCATATGTCTTTTAAGTATAGCCACAACAGAGACTTTGTGCTAAGTGATGTACATCTTGTGGTTGGATGCATATGTGAGTATGTGAAGATATGTTCTGAATTTTCCATTATTCAAAAGGTCTAACACTCAACAGTGTCAAGGTGCCTCAGCTCATTGCAAGAATTCTCTGCAAATGGAAAAATGGTTCATAGAGAACAGAGGTTAAGATAACGCTGTAATTGAGTGTTGTTTTTTAAGCTGGACTACAAATGATAATGTTCTTTAAGGTTTTTACAATTTTCAAAACACCTGAAATGACACATTTTGCATGTTTCATTTAAAGTGTAATATTCTATGACACAAAACCATTAAAAATGACAAATTGCCTATGATATATTAAGATGTGTTATCTTGTGATGTTGACAATTAAATAGCAACACATTGCTTATGTTTTATTTGAGATGAAATATCCTATATCCTATGATGCCAACTTTTAACATGTAATTATGCAGTTATTACTTGCAACTTGTACAGTAAATTACTTTTCCAAGAAAGTTGGAATTATATTAGGAGGATAGTACCTCAGTTTTCTCTGTCAAACAGAATAAGAATCTTCACATATTTTCTGAGTAAAGTACTTCAGTTACTAGTTGATCTTCCTTACATGTAGGGTCATAATACAAACACTCAATCCAACAGATTTGCATAGGTTGAAAACATGTAATGAGCAAGTGTTCTAACAGCGGTTGTATTCAGGTAATGAAGAAAATGATGTATCTAGCACTAAGCCTTATCTGAATTGCAGGAAAAAGGTTTGGAGGTGGTTGCTAAGGATCTGTTCTCAGGAGTAAGGAAAAATCATGTTAGGGTCAAAAACCTTACTAAGTTGGTGCAATACAGTTCAACCCATGTTACCCAGAAGTGTCATTTTTCCTGGAGGAACTGCAAAATCATCATTACACACTGCATAGTTTTGCAGACTTACTTGAAGGTTGTCATCTTCTACAAAGTAGTCTTCGAGACTGTCATGTCAGCAATTTACTTGGCCTTGTTTCTGGACTTCTCAAGCATGTCCATTTATGGCTGCCATACATTGGATATATAATACAACTGTCTCTGTAGAGTTGAGTAAGAGTTTCTCAAAAGATCTGTTAGAGAGCTTGACTTTGAATCTGTCTAAATTTCCTTAGAAAGGATGGAGATTAACAATACTAAGATATCGAAATTTAGGGCATTACACTTAGCATCTTGAGACTTTGTACTAGAATGAGGTTTCATGGATATGCATTGGGGTTTTGGAAGAATTAGTGTCTTCTTAGGAATAGAAACAGAAATTCCCCACTGATGCTTTAAATTGGCTGTAATATTTGTTACAGGAACAATAACAACATGCTTTACTTGGTTGATTGTCTTTTGGATGTATGATAAAGGGTTATTCCAATGATTAGAAAAATAGATGAGAAATATGCATGTAGGAAAAATGGAATTTTGATCACAATGTTGGAAGATTAGTATTGTGCTCCCTTTCACTTTGTAAAAGTCATGATTCAGTGCTGTAGAAAAAATATTCAAGTAGAAATAATTGACAGGTACTTAGAGATTATTGAGTCTTGCATTCAGAGACTGACTCAATACACTATTCTCTCATGAAGATACATCAAGCCTTAAGTATATTAGATAATCTTGTGTACAAAAGGCAATTTTTATGTATCCACTTTTTTAGTGTATGTACATATTTCATACTTGAAGCAGTCTTTACTTCAAAACTTTCAATTCTTGTGCTTGTGCTACATACAGTCATTTGTTAAATAAGGATATCATACATCTCATGTGTTCATAAATTTCTGGATATGTTTGAATGATGACTTTACTCAGACATTATAACATCAAATGCACCATTATGTTATAAGTCAGGATTTGGTCATTACTTTATAGAAGATAGTGTCTTACTGGAAGGCAGTATTGAACTTCCTTGATTGACAAATAGATCCTTGAAAGGCATCATCCAATGAATACTGGAATTCCACCTCTTTGGTAAATGTAAAGAGTAAAGAGTAAAGAGTAAAGAGTAAAGTAGATTGTTCTCAAAGGACAAAGTGGTATGCTTTATCTTGTAGGGAAAGATTCATCTTAAGTGATGTAGGGATGAATAACAAAATAGGATTGAAATATGTGGTACTATTCTTGGCAAATTTTGGTTTGATACTAGAGGGAATTTGGGGTTCCAATGTGGAGGAAATACTCAGGTAGTATCTAATGTTGGATTGCTTTGATGTCAAATGCAAAATAAACTAGATTGATAGTTGCAATGAGGGTAACTCAATATAATAGGTTTGATAGAATTATTCAAAAACAAGAAGGATTTATTCAGTCTGATCTCACTGATATGGGGGTAGCCCTCCAATATGTTCATATAAGCCAAAAGGATGTATTCTAGTTTGTACATTCATTAATTGTGTAGGTTCATGCTCCCATTGGTATCTGAGTTAATTTATCTTGTGCTAGAATGGTAATGTTGGATCTATGTAATGGATCATATGAAGTATCATCATTGCTGAGTGAGAAAGAAGATCCTTTCTCATCCATTCTATAGGTATGTAAAACTTGGTATACTGTAAATACTTCAATGGGTCTGGTCTTTGTTGTTTGTAAGATTCATTTGATGTGTGGACATCATTTTGTTAAATCATGACTTCTATATGGAACTGTGCTTCTATCAATCAGAAAAGGTACAGTGCAGAATAGGCACATTGTAAGATAGACTATCAGTATTGCCTTCAATTCTTAAATCATGACATAAACAGGAAAGATGCACACAAACTGGTAAAACCCAACAAGTTGCTGTTTTCAAAAAGAAATAATGACAAGAAGTTGTAGGTGATATCTTTTATGGCATAGAAACAGATGATATGAATCTCTTAATGACCCCTGGAACTATGTACAAAATCACCACAAAGAGCTTTAGTCCCTACTAGACACATTTGGGTTGCAGGCTTCAGATACAGTTGTACAAATCTTAGATTGTGCACCTATCACCTGTAAGCCATTATCATACACCATATGATACAGAAATATGCAAACACGATTTTCACCACACTTTCCAACGCAGACTGTTTTTGGCTAGATGCTAGAACAACTGTCAGGACATTCATGGTTATTTTGCACAAGACTCGTCAATTGTGACAAGCAAGATTTTATTCACCATTCTGTCACAATTCCTCTACGACAGTGAATATGTTTTCCAAGCTGTTGGAAGTGACCTAGTTGTTGCTTCACTTTTTGTCAACTTTTCGAAGCTCGCTGTTTCGGGGCTACAACAGGCAAGAAATGAATCAGATAGTATGAATCTAAATCTAGTATGTTTATAATACAAGCACTCAAAAGTAGTTTGCCCTCCCCCTAGAACAATTTCCATTGTGAGGCAATGCATTTGCTTTCTTCTCCCCATTGATAATGTTTTGACTCCACTACTCGGTGGCTTATAATGGTTCCGCTTTCCTCTCCCTCTCTCTCTCGTGTTGAGTTACGACGTTTTCACTTCCAATATTTCCTCTGTATTGTATCGATCGTAATCGTATTGATTCTCACTAGATGTATTTTACTCTGGTTCGGCGTTCTCGCTATTCTCTGTTGCAATGATTATTATTTCTTTCTCTCTCTCTCTGTCTCTCGATACAATTTTAGTAAATAAAGGGTAAACGGTCTCTTTCTATAACGCTAGTGCTCTGCCCAAACCTCACTTTCCCAAACTGGCATTCAACTTCTCGGCAATGACCAATTGCGTCTTGGTAATGTTGCTCAAATACGTGACCATCAACAGATCCTGCAAGCTGTCATCGAACATTTTGTCAAACACCTCGGGCCGGATCCTCGGCACGACATTCAAACTGTCCAAAATTTCCCTTCCCATCTCCTCCACCCCCGGCTCGTCGTACGACGAATTGGCAATGACACCATCCACGTACGCGGAGCACGTCTCGAGCATTTCGAGGAGTTTGGCCATGGACAACTCGAGAGCGTGCGTTTCGTCCAATCGGGTATTATCCGCGGGATTGACCAACGCGTCTCCGGCGCCATGGGGCGAAGCGGCCTTGATCATTCGATCGACGCAAATCCTCTCGCTTTCGCTGCTCTTGACGCACAATCGGATCTCGTGGAAGAGATTCGCCAGCGTTTCTCCCCTGACGACGACGGGGACGCTTTTGTAGGCGCGGAGGGCGATGGCGTCGTTGACCAGACTGGTGTCGACGACGAGGTGGATGGGGTCTTCGTCGCATTCTCCGGCGTAGAATTCGTGGATGAGGGAGGACGTGTCGGCGATGCATTTGGAGGAAGGGTCGGCGGCGGCGTCGGCGCCGTCGGAGGGAAGGGAGGTGGCGTACCATCCCACGACGGTCTCGCGCTTGTTGGCGCGGAGGTGGAGGGCGAGCATTTGGCGGTTGAAGTCCTTGCCGATGGCGACTTCGTCGCCGCGTTCGGCGTGGGGGACGGCGAAGCAGTTGGTGATTTCGACCTGGAAATTTCAATGCAATGTTGTCGGGCGAGACACATCATGTGAGCAAAATCACGCGAAACAGTGATCAATGAACATGGCAAGTAATGATCATACAGATTGAAACAACCACGGAAAACTGAATTAGATGAAACTCACCAGATCGCCATCGCGCTTTCCGAGCAAAGTTCCAATGACCCTCCCGGCCCCCTCCTGCCGTCTCGTGTGATGGTCCAACACGCTCAGCAACACGAGCGGATGGACCAGGACGTTGGAGACTTGGCTGGAGGATTCTCCGGGGACGGCTCCGTCAATTACTCTCGCTTGGGCGGAGTAAGAGGAGGAGGAGCCATTGGCGGAGTTCAGGAGGAGGGCGGGCGAGCAGCCGTAAGTAGAGGGGAGGAGGTCGGTCATGGTGGCGACGTTTGTCCTAAAAACGCAGGCGATCAACGATGACGGTCGGTGGAAGAGAGTTTTTAGTGACTGCTCGGTCGGATGAAGGACAGACAGGTGGAACTCCGCCACAGCCCAGATGGCCACGCAGCCATTGATTATTGCCTCCTACAATAATATTATTGTGATGTAAAAACACAATAAGAGCAAAAACGTCTGTCCTTCTTTCACATACTACTGCTGCGTGTAGTTCTTTCTCAATTTATTTTAATTTTCTGTGGTGCTCAAATTCCGAAAATAGTCGGGCTCATGACCTCCTGGCTTTGGAAAATGGCGGCAAAATCAACCACACCGAATTCAAAACAATACAATGGTGGAAGACGGCAGGGTATTATCGTACATACTACAAACCATAATATGGTTATGCATTGTGGTTTGTGATCATTCAAGGAGGTCGATTGTCATCTCTTCGTATGGTACTTTCTCTAGCAAAAGTAGTTGCAGCAATGACACAACGGAGAGAATAGGAATAGAAATATTCGAAAATATAGGGATTGAGTCACTTTTCGGCGCTCGCGAGCCCGTGATAATCAAAGTTGTTTTATCACAGGCGGTTCTCGGGATGTGTTATAATTTCTTATATTTCTTAGCTAGCTAGCCCAAGCATTATTCTTCTTCATAAATACATCTATCCTCCTAAGTAAGACACATTCTTTTGCACTACAACAAAATTGTCCAAAAATTGCAGCGATGGTGCAAGGTTCTGCCGCACTATTATTTGCAACATCATGAAATCGTGGTCATCATCTCCAACATGATATATGACGTCGTAATCTTCACAGAAGAACTTTGAACGAATCAGTCACCGGTAGGTGCAAGAAAAAGTATCTGGGGCACGCTCAACTTCCCCTATCGAAAATTGTCTCTTCGCAATCTGCCATCACTCCTTCCTCTTCTTCGATGGGTTCGCAAGCGGGCACTGCCAGCAAAGACGAAGACGAGGCATCCGTCAGAGGACGATAAGGTGGTATGATACCACCGCCACACGATGCAGATCTCGGTCTAGGAGCACTGTCGGACTGCTGCCCCTTGGCGGATGAAGTCTCGGCGAAATCATTTTCAGTCTCTGCCGATCTCACTACTGAAGAGGGGTGTTCGTCAAACTCATCGGGGTGATATGAGCGAGATTCGGTGATGAAATTTGGTGCCCAAGATACTGTTGAGTTCTTATTCCTTCGTTCATCGTAGCTTACGGAGCGTTGACGACGGTGTTGTAGAGAAGATGGAATCGTCGATGACGACGACGATGCTGGGTCGGTTGGGAGAGCCATCTGCTCCAGTGCTTCGTTATTGAGAGCCACAACAACATCATTTGCTGTCCTGACATTTGCGTTAACAACATTCGTTGTTGTTGCTGCAGAATCTGAACTCCGATTGTCGTCATTAAGGGAAGAACGCCTCTTTGGTACCGAATAACGGTCACTGCTGCTATCATCACTCTTCCCCAACAAGGAAGGACTGGTCGTATTCGTTTTAGTAGAATATGGATCAGTAACCGCCGTCACCGCAGTGAGGCTGGGATGAATGAGTTGAGATGGATTTTGTGGACTTCCGAAGTAGTATAGCTCGGGTTCGAGTGAATTTTTGGTGTCGACCAAACCTGCGATGTTGCGGTTGCCAATTTCATAGTATGGCGGTGGAGAAGTCATGACTTCGGAACGAGGCCGAGGCGGAGGAGGCGGCATGAGTAACATAGAGGGACTTCTTTCCACTTTTTTCTTTGCCGGTGATGGGCGTATGGATGATGAGCAGTCTTTTGTCGAAGCGGCGATAGTACTGCTGATTACCTTGCTGTTGGGAATGCTTGCGAATCCTTTTTCGACGTTAAATTTTCCATCCGAGGAGGACGATAAAGATATTCGGGGACTGCCAAACCTTGGTGTTCCAACGGTATGGTATACACTTCCAACAGTACAACAATACTCAACAGCCACCTGCTGCTTCTGCTGTTGCTTTTGTTGCAATAAGTGCTCATGATGCTTCTCCATCATGACTTTCGCATGCCGAGCCATCAAAGAACAAACCAAACAGCTCTGTTGCGACGAATTACTCGTACCCCGGCGACCCGTGCCGACTTGTTTCATTCTCATATCTTTACATCGACGGTAATGAGTGAGGAGTTTCCGAGTTTCGTTGCATCCCTTGCATTTGGAAGGGCAGGGGAAATTGGGCCCCGCGGGGCAGTTTTTGACGTGGGCCAGGATGAGTTTAGTTTCGGAACAGTTTGTGTAGGGACATTGGTCTTGCGGTAGGTGGCAACTCTATGAATTTGGTTTTGGACAAATTGTAATTTCAACAGACATTCCGAATAAAAAAGCAATTTTGATGATGAGCAATAAATAATTTGAAAGAAATCAAACGAAACCAACGATAACACACCCACAAGCTACAAGCATCCTGGGTATTACCCACCTGAGCATGCAAAATCATCCAAAGAGAAGCAGCAGCTTTCTTTGCCTTCACAACCAATTCTCCAACATTGTTCGATCCACCAGCCTGGGCCGCATTTGTTTCCTCTCCATTTCTATTGCTGTCATTACCCGAGACGGTTGATTCAATTGAAATCTTGGCAGGGTGTCCAAAAGGAACGAGCGAAGTGGCAGTGGTCGAACCTGATCGATCATGTCCACGGCTTGACGACCTTTGATGTATTTGTCCTATCATTGAACGATAGAGAGGATTGTGATGGTTGGTGGGCGGGGATCTGTGGTCTGCGGAGGTGGTTCCCGCCATGGGGCTATTACTCTAGGAAATATAGGATGGCGATAAAAATTTGGCCACACTTGAATAGCTGCATTTAGCAGTGATGACGAAAGGTTGAAAAACAAATGATTTTTTAGTTTGAGAAGGCGCTTGGTTTGGTTAGCTCGCATTGAATGAGAGTTATGGGTTGTAGTAATCGAAATATCTCAAAATTCGCTGGGACAATGACAGGATAATGATGCCTTCAGAAATCTTTTTCCTTAGCAATGAAATTGAAACGTAAAATGACAGTTGACTCTTTCCTCGTGGCATCTTAGCCTCTGGTCCATTGAATATACCAACAAAGCTGGAAGATTTGTTTCATCCTCTATCACTAGTATAAAGACTGCCTTACAGCCCAACAGCGTTTTCCCTGCTTTCTCACGAGAAAAGATGGGTATCGCCAAAGGGTTCGCAATGCTTCTCAAATTTTATAGATTGGACAAATAATCGGTCAAAGCTCTTCCTTGCTGTCTGATGGATCGATTGGTTCTAAGCATAGGTATTCCGCCTTCCGGTTTTTGACAACGGCCGGCAGGCAGAGTTAGTTTGCATAAGACTTCAAATAGGGGTCTCAGGTGGGGGATCAAAAGAACCTCCTTTCATTTCGTCTGGGAGCTACCGGCGTGCTTGATAATTATTGTTATCTTATGTAGTTTTCGTCATCCATTGCTACGCTCTTTTCTTTTTCAACTCAATTCATTTTTTCTCTATCTCTGTAGAGAGAGAGCGTCTGTCGTCAAGACTGACTTATCTGTCAACCGTAATATATAATATATTTCCTACTTACATGGATACAGGAGTAATATATTGTATCGTGTAGTATTATTAGAGCGATCATCTAAAATCAATCATTGGGTGGTTGTTGTAAGGTTGTTGTGGTGAGGATTTGAGTGGTTTCAAAGCACGGACACTCAATCCTATTTTTATACCGAAAGAATGGGGAGAACGCTAAAAACAGCTGGCATCATGCCAGTTTTGTTTTTGAGTGGTTGTTGTGAGAGCAACGACTGAAACAAATATTATTGAGACGTCGGAGCGAGGTTCATACTTCTTTTTAGGTTGACATGTTTTCAACTGAAATACATGGTATGGTAGAACTAGTAGGAATAACATAATTTCCATTTGCGTTCGGAACCCGTTGGGCTCTGCTACATTTTTTGGTATATATTGTTATGCTGCTCTATTGACGGAAAAATAAAATTTTGATACGTCATCTCAAATAAAAAAACTATTTTAATCACTTAAATGACGCAAACAATTTTCACGGTCGAGAACCCTATCGAGACAAGCAAGGTCTGCATGATGAAAAAGAGTAACGACCCCTATGAATCTTCAAAATTATTTTACTGAAGAAGAGAGATTTTCAATTTTTGTGTGGTTGACAATGCATTCAATCAAGAAAGATTTCCTTTTTTGACTAATTGATTAGATGAACGTTTTGCGTCTTTAGCATTGAAGCTCACGTAGGAATAGATAGATACAGGGACAACAGAAGTAGTTTCATTTGACGTCATCTGAAATGACTCATTGAAGTTGAACAAAAACAGATTGTGTCTTTGTTTGCACAGATTTTTGTGTGGTACAATAATTATTATCGTGCGTCAAGCCGTCGAGTTTAGTTTTTTTTTCGATGATTTTTTTTGTAAAAAAATCCAACCTGTTTTATTTTTCAATTCTATTCCATCAATATTAAAAATTAATCCATTCACATAGAACATGTCGGTTTGCACAAAAAAACTGAAGAAGATTGCCACAAAAATGAATTGTTTTTTTTTGTTTCCATCAGCAATTATATATTAATTG
>JALLPE010000388.1:0-18051 GCA_036940025.1 Conticribra weissflogii
TTGGTTCCGACCGAGGAGACTGCAGTGGAGCCATTGGCATTGACACCATTTGAATTGGATCTGACCCCCCCTCCTGCCCCTGCCACTAGGCCCTGCCACTCCAAAGAGGAAGTTGCAGCGCTATCAGCTGCATTAGGGATGGGATTCATATTCGTTCCTGTGCCATCGTTAGGAATGATGGTCTGGTGAATGACCTGCTGTTGCTGACGTGCCTGCTGTTGCATTTGTTGGATTTGGGATTGGGGGAGCACTACCGTGAAGGTTTCGAATTGCTGCTGTTGCTGTGGTGCTTCTTGCTGCTGCTGACGACTTCCCGGATTGGCTAGGTTCCTGGGAGGTTGGAATTGGTGATTGCCTTGCCCCTGCCCTTGCGCCTGCCCCAACGGAGGTTGTTGTTTGATTTGCTGTTTCTGTTTCTGTTGCTGTTCGCTCTGATCGAGGTGCTGATTCAAATGACGAAGCTGCTGCGGATTCAGCAAGGGCTGATTCAATCCCTTACGTTGGCTCTGCCCCATCCCCCCATCAGCTACCGCTGCCGCCGCCAGATTCCCATTCCCAAGTGGCGGATTCGAATTCCCCAGCTGCATATTGTCCATCGGGGCATTGATTTTAATCTGCGGATCCAATTGCTGGAACGTTTGCTGGAGGGACTGCTGCATGATCGGCTGACCGAGCTGCTGAGACTGCTGATTGATCTGCTGAACATGCTGCTGCAACAGCTGGCGTTGTTGCGGATTCAAAGAGTTTGGAATCTGCTGTTTCTGCAGAGTGACGGGAGAATTCCTCTGCGGCAACCCCGGGGGGGACGCAGACAGACTGGGAGAAGAATGGCAGGCCGGGCCCAAACCGCCGCTCGCGTTATTAGCCACGTCGGACAGAGGAGTGTCACTCCCCTGGATCAAAAAGGAGGGCAGAATGATCGGCTGAGGATTCCCGCTGCTGACCGAGACGGACGAAGGATCGAAGCTGTCGTTGTTCACATTCAATTGGCTCAGTTTGTTGACTTGGTTGAGAATGTTGAGCGACCCGCGCGCACCGTTGGACTGGCGCCCTCCGCCGGGGCTACACGTGGCGCCAGCGGGGGGGGGCGAGGAAGAGGGCGTCTCCGCCCTCCCGCCCGCACTGCCACCGCTGATGGAGTGGGCCTCAAAGAGCATCATCGTCTGGACCAAATCGTCTTCTTCTCGACGGGGGGGTGGTCCGTCGCCGCCGTTTGTTCGCGAAGTGTCCATGGCGAGGCGGCCGGGGATGCTCACGGCATTCTTCCTTGATGACCGTCGATGCTTTCTGTCACGGAGAATTTGTTATAACCCTTCCTTCCTCGATGGCGGATCGACCCGATCAACGCGTTGGCGATGGATGTTGCTCCCGCGGGAATTGTCAAGACTTTGATGTGTCGATTGGAAATTGGGAGTGTGTCTATTTATTTTGTGGGTGTTGTGTACTCCTCATGACGGAGTGTGAGTTGTCGGGGTGGTTTCCGGCCTTTTTATATTGAAAAAATTGCAGTACGATAAGATGGTATATTGTTATGTACTATTTTTTGATAGTTGAAATCGTACGATACCCAACGAGTGAAATAATACGAAATAAAACGAATTAAATATACATTGAGATTGACATGGAAAAAGAAATTTTTTTCATTGATTGCAGCTAATATGGAGCATCAGGTACCTAATCTGATATACGAGAATATAGAGTACCATACATGTTTGTCCTTCACATTCTATTCGCTGTTGTGAAAACCATTAAAAATCCCGATTTTTCATTAAAACGCTCTAAATTTGAAAACGTTAATTACAGTATCATTGATTCCCGGTGTGGTTGATGGCCACTTCGCACGCACTCCCCTACTACCAAAACTAACCCAAAGTCACTCCTCCGACTCAATGGATATAACACGGAACTAGTATTGTCTTATCTGCCTACACGAATCTGAAAATAAGGTCTCAAGTCACCGAGAAAAAAATAGTAGAAGGAATAGAGAAGATATTATGTTTTGTGTGTGTGTGTGTGTTTGTGTTTGTGTGTGTGTGTGTGCGTTTTGTGTCGTATATGTCTGCGTCTTTTTTGTACTGAGATACGTTTTTTGTGTATGTGTTTCCTTCGAAAATTATTTCTTAACAGCGAGTTGACAATAATACACCTCTATTGAATGGAAATGTTGATTTTTAAAATGTCACCGTAGAGTTTTCTCTATGATACAATGAGTACGATAAAACACACAAAATAACCACAATCTCTTCTTCTAGCGAGGCGAGGAGAGTGTGATAATATTGTGTTAAGTGACCTTGATGCGACATTAGTGTAGTTGTGGAAAAAATGGATTCGTTCGATGTGACAATATGCATTATTTGAACTGTCATTAATACGGTACCTACTGGTTCACAATCAAGGTACTACTCGCGCGATGTTACAAAACCCGTAGAATATTGTACAAGGCCTTCGTAGGGATTTTACACCTTGCGCGAAATTGTTACCTTTGACGATGGAATTTCCGATCCTCCCCATCGCAGTCAAAAACTACCACGGCCTTGGCCACTGCTGCCGTTCCGATGGAACCAAAGCATAAATAAAGTCCAATTCCAACACACCTTGGGAAGGCCCCCATGTTTTGGTCTGATGCAAAAGAACTAAGAGGAGAAGTTTTACCAAACACAAGTTTTTACTTGATGACAACATAGTATAAAATTATGCATTAATTAATTAACTACCTAATTTTAATCTAATATTAATTTTCTAGTTGCCCCCTTGCTGTCTTGTGTTGTTTGGTTGATTGTTGTGTTGATTGCATTGTTGAAATGGTGAATTAACACTATGAAATGATATTGCAGCATGGGCAGATGCTGTTGCAATCTGACATGATTGTTTGCCACAACAAGAAAACCCTTGTAAAAAACCCTGTCAGTGTTTGTAGCAGAAGATGCCATGAGGAAAAGGGGGAGGTAATCTGGCATGGAGGTAAGTTTATGGTATGTTGAGTTTTTGTTCTGCGGAATAAAATTTTGATTTGAAGGAGAAATCTGACACCAATGGCCAAGGAAGATATTTTTGACTATTGTCATTGCAGAAAAAGCCAAAATAGATTCACAGGCATTATCACACACAAATCAAAAGGGAATTGAATGCCCCATCCAACAGGCTCCTTGACAATATCTTGTAACAAAACAGTTCCAGAGTTTGAGGGATGAAATGAGATAGTCAAATAGGAACCTTTAAAAAATGGGTCTTGTAACCTTTTTGCAAGTACCAATACACTGTACAACACATATAAAATATGATATGCCCCATACCCAAAATTTACCAATAAATGCACCAAAAATCTCAATGGAAATGAAAAAAGCCACATCTATCCAAACATGCTGCTGCATACACACAGGGAAAACAAAACGTTCTTTTCCTTTTTAATGATTCCTAAGAATTCCAAAAATTAACAAAAATATATTTTGAATTGAACCAACATATTGATATGAAACACATGAATATTGAAAATTTTGCTGCTTTCTTGATTTTAACAATTTGCTTTGAAAATCAGAAAACTAGCTCACAAAGTATATACATACATGATTCATTTTTTATCCTGGATATTTAAAGTCTATATAGCTCATTTCTGAAAGATGACTTAAAAATAGGGCAATCTTTGTGTGAGTATTTCACTTGCATTCATTCAAACTTTTTCACCTGCATTTCCTTGCTGTAGAATGGTTGCAGATGAAATGTGCTTTAAGCCTACAATAAAAGTAGGACCACAAAAATGTGATATCAAGACTCTTGTGCCTATTCGAGTAACACATAAAATTATCATGAAATTTCAATCTGTGGATGGTGATGGAGTATAATACTTACAATTTGTTAGTAACATACAAGTGTATGGATATGATGCATATTACAGAATAATTTTCATACTTCATCCACCAGCATACTATTGAATAAGTTCAAATATATGCTGCAACAAAGTGGCTACATCAACAGAAGATATCCCTCCCGGCTGATATCTAGGTGATAGAGAGTCTCTGGATGAAATAATTTGTCAAAAATGCCAATGAACACCTCCATCACCTCCATCATTGGTTCTGGGGGTAGTCATGTGGTGTTTCTTGGACTCAACAATCGTCAATTTCTTAGCTGGTGTTTGGTCCACTAATAAAAACCATAAAATGAAGTTGTAATTAAAATAATCTTATCAATAATTTACTCACATTGGTATTGAAAAAATCAATAGATATATTGAAATGGATGAATCTTGGCATTGTGAATACATTTTGCAATTGTTTGTTGACATGACTGTGTGAGAATGTTCACATCTTGTGTGTAAAGTGGTGGTGGTGGGCTTCTAATATCATCTTAAAAGCTGCTTTTTTGTCAAATCCCATCCATATTTTGTGAAAAATGAAGATAAAACACAGATGAAGATAACATTCAAATAAGCACTTGTTGGAGATAAAAATTAGATACAAATTGAAGAAATGCAAATAAAAGAAGCACAAGAAGATATTTTTGAATACACAGTACATACCATATTCTTCTAAATTTTTGATACAAATGTCTCTTTTACATAAATGTATCTAAATATTGAATTAAACCAAATTTTAATGACTGTAGAAGAGTATGTACTAAAAAGTCATAGAAAACTACTCTCTTTTGAAAATCACTCATGGCATTGTAGTGTGACACAACAAAAATACACTTGATCACAAATAGGAATTTGCACAATAAAAAAGAATATCTGTCAGAGATAACTGTATCACTTTGAAAATAGTAATTGTGGTTCTATTCATTGTCCAAATTGGTTTATGTTCCATTTAGTTGACGTTATTTCATTTTTGTAAAGACATAGGTTTCTCATTTCAACATCAATGCACCCCTTCATGCAATGTTGTTACATGGGTAAGTGTTTCAACTCTGATCACTCTATTTTCCCTTCAATTGAGTGAGTTATTATATGGAACCTCTAATTACAATTTGTGTATGAATGACCCTATATTCAAATTGTTGATAATGATACAGGAATGTTTGTCACTGACATAGGCTCTTTGTCAAACTATGGCAATGAATCTGAAGAGGGACTTCTGTTGGGGGAGAGACAAGTAACAATGTCACAATTATTAAAATGAGATTCAAATACTAATACCGCTTCAGATATGTCTTTTTTAGATGATGAAACTTTTATACACCCATTAAAAGACTAATCATGTCATGTCCTTATATTTACAAAATGAAGAAGCATATGATTCAACCATTCTCTTGTGTGGATTAGCCATAGTCTTGAAAAAAGTAAAACATGCGTATGCCATAAGCAAGCAAGAGCTAACAAAGTGAATAAGGCCCTGATTTAACTTTCCCCTTGAGTGGAGGAGTGATGGTTTTTTGTTGACACTGGTAAATGTTCATTTGGTGTTGTGTGGGACATGTACAATCACCTGACTCATTGTTGGAGGTGCTTGATATTGTATTTCATATGTGTGGTTTATTAGATATCCAATCAGTGAGCGTCATTGGCAAGCAAGAGCTTGCAAAGTGAATAAGGCCATGGTGCAACTATTCCCTTGTGATGGAGCAATAGTTTCCTGTTGACTCTGGTGAATGCTCAGTTGGCGTTGTGTGGGAGGTGGACAAACATCTTTGTTAGTAGTGCTTGATATTGCATTTGCTAAACATTGTTAGAAGAGTTATCCAGTTGATGAGTGCCATAAGCAAGCAAGAGCTAGCAAAATATAGATACTTGCTCTGCAAATGTGCAGAATAACAATGACAGAACGAAATAAACATCATCCTTGTTCATCATCATGCATTCTTTCAACTGTACAGAAATAATGGGAGGCATCCTCCCTTCTTGTAATTCTTTCATGAAGGAAATTTGTTAAAAATATGAAAGTACCATACAATGATTTTGATAGATCTAAACATGAGTGTTTTGTGTATCTTTTTCCCTATCAGCAACAAAAAAATAAACTGATGGAAATTTAGCTCAAATGACTTCTCGATATTTTTGTGCTAAAAATCAGAAATACGGCCAAAAGGGGTTTAGTCATGTGTCTACTACATCACGTGTGAGAAGGTTAAATTGTTTTTGTGTAGGTAGAATATATCCGTTGAAACCATTGTCGGCTTTAACTATTGGTCCTCACGGCCCATGTTACATTCATACATGTGCCGTTGGAACCTATGAATTCCATGTGGGAATCAATATGATAGATGTTTTAGATTATCTGAACCAAGGATCTATTTATGAAAAAGATGCATGTGTGTAAGTACGACATATCCACACAATTTTAAACTAGTTTTAAATTGGGATATCGCCAGTGTGTATTAGTCCTCAACGATCTATCACTGCTGTTGTCAGGAAAATGCCCCAGCAGAATCACCACTGTGGTGCATGGGTGGCCCGATGTCTGCACCACTATCTAGCTGTAGCGAGGGTATTTTCAATGCCTACTTACTTTTGTGTCCAAACCTGGCCATGATAATGATATATTGTGTATAGGTGGACAATATCCTTTTTCTGTTTACAACAACAAAGCAACATCGAACCACGTGAGACGTGAGACGGCATGATTGCAATCCATCAAGGCTTTCAATTCTCTCAACAAGTAACTGAATAACACCCATCCCAGCTCTAATTTCGACTGCAAATATGTCCGTCACCGTCGAATCCGCCGTAATCCCCAACGAAATCCTCACCGCACGCTCCGCCACTGCTGCCACCGCCAACTCCAACAAATTCAACACTGACGACGATTCTACCTCCAACAAATCCTCCCTCTGTAAATTCAACCCCACCTCCTCGCAATGGGAATGCACCTCCCCTACATACACTCAATACAAACAGCAACTCCTCCAAAACGTCATCGACAAACCTGAGAACACAGACAATCGCGCCACCATCGACGCCCTCAAAGATTTGGGAATCACCGTCTACCTCGCCGAGCCGGACAGCGTGGACATTTCCATCTTGACCAAGGTCGTGGAGCATGCATCGTCTTCATCGTACTTCGATCGCACGACAGGGCGGATGGAAGGGGAACATCAGAAGTGTTTGTTGTATCGAGATGAGAGGGGACGGCTGTACAATTTGGTGTTGGCGAATGGATGTAATGGCTTGGCTGGGACGTGGGAAAGTTTGCAGCTTTCCTTTTCGGGCTTGCAGGCATTGGTGGCGTTGAGTGTGCTGACGCGGGCGTTTAGTTGCTTAAATGAAGGTGAGTGGTGATAGTATTCTGCTCTATGTGAATATGCTTACTTCACCTCATCATATCACACAGCAAAACCAAACCAACTCTTCCACATGATATTTCCTGATCAATCTACGAAACAGAATCATCCGTGCGACCAGGCTACCTATCTTTCCTCATAGGTCTCATCTTGTACGAAGAGATGTCTCACGTCTGGGTCAACACCTCCATGTTTGTTCGTGGCACTCCCTCCATTGCCGCGTACACCCTCCTCTCCAACTTCGATTCCGACTGGCCTCGTAAAATCGCCGTTCTTTCGCTCGCATTGGCAGCGGCTCAACCGGAGGGAAGCGCTGTCCAGAGATATACCACCATCGGAGGAATCGCTTTCGCCATGATGATTTTAGCGGCGAATCTGGGTGCGAGAGGGTGGTATTTCATGAAATGGCGAGCTTTAGGTCAAGCCAATCAGGGGAGGATATCCTCCTTCTTTGCTCCAATAACTTCCTTTGTCGTGGCAGTCGTGACGGGTTTGGTGTTTCCGTACATGGGATTTACTCGAATCCAATCGGGTGGCAAGTCAGCGGTCCAATTGGTCATTTGGAATAGCTTCCTCGTGGCGCTACTCTACGTAATCAGCGATCTGGACAGCGTCCAGTCCTTCATCGTGGTGGGATCTGACACGTGCAATCAAGATAATACCAACATTTGCGTGGGTATATGGTTCGCCATGACGTCAGTGACTTGCATTTTTGCAGCGCAAAAGATTCGTCCTCCTTCCACTTCGCCATCTTTGGATGTCGACGACGAAGAGGATAAGGATCCCATCTTGGTTGAAGACCATTCGAGCCCGGTGGGGTATAAAGTTCCTAACTTTCCGGACTATCCCATCGATCCGATTTATTATGGAGGCAAGGGATTGTCGTGTTGTAGTTTGAGAACGGAAATCATTTTCGGTTTGGTTGTGGGGATTGGGGTCGGGGCCTTCGTGGTTTCGACAGGGTTGTATGATTATTTGGAGGATTTCCATGATTATGTGGCGGAGTCTGTTTAGATGGTATATGATGTCCTCGAAAAGAATAGGTTTGATATGGTTCCCCATTTTTAAGTCGTCGTGACGTTACCATTTCGAAATTGATGAAACAGAGAGGTTTGACATTTGTGTGTTTCAATGTAGGATGCAGACTAACTGCTATGATCATCCAAGATCTAGCTATTACTTTTCATAAAGATTGTGAATCATATCATGTTGTAATATTTGAGCGTTTTTTGTATACAATTGCACTGATCAGACAACTGTTATCTGATTTTCCCTTCGGCGATTGTCTTCTCACACACCACGAAAAAATTGGCCCAAATTCAACACAACTCATTGAGGCATCTTATGATTTATGATGCCAATGAATTGAATCCAGAACCCCTTCCTTGCAAGGTTGGATAGTACATGAATGATAATCAATCGGAGCATGGTCATTTTACATGATACCATAGCCTAGAACCAGTTACTTATGAAGAAATGGTCAACTTCATTTGATCTCCGTTTTCTTTAGATTTTAAGATTTATCAATAGTGGAATCATATTGATTGCTTGGGATTGAGCATATGATCCCCATATGTGACCATTTGTGCAAGGTGGTATAAGATTATATGCTTTGACTTGGAACATGGTTTTGCTCCTTTGTCAAAATCCTTGATTCTGCTTCATTTTGATGCTCAGTGGAATGATTCTTTTCCTGTTGAAGCAGCAGTGATCACTTACAAAACACCCACCAATAGTGTAATTTACAAAGTCTTTAGATGAATTCTTCTCTCATGTGGCCTGTTTGATTCACCAACAGATCTTCAGAGCATAGTTGTGATCTTTTTGTGTCAATATTTGTATACCAGTTTTGAATAGATTGTTTCGATCCCAATCAGATCATCATGTCTGATCAAGACTAAAGATGAGAGGCAAAACTGAGATTTCATTAATACTGGTGCCAATGCAATTATTGCATTAGATATTTTTCCTCTGATCTCTATCAGCAACAATTTTATAGAATTTCCCTCATTGGTTAGCAATAGTGTCAGGGGCTCCAATGATTCTGGGTTCATGCTGTAGTGCCCGTAAAAAGCATTATACAAGTTCCCAGTCCCCATGCCTCCCTTCACAAGAATCCCCAGATTCCAGATTTCCCTGAATGCTTACTGGTTATTGTCCTGAAGAATGGTGGTTGGATGGTGTCAGAACATTTGATGATGTACTGCACCATGCTCTCTTTATTATGCATAGATGTAAATTATAATTTTAGACTTCCTAGAATAAGCTGTATCCATTTCTCTGGGCACATCACAAATAATTACTCACCATTTCCAGCAAAAACCATAGAAAACTTTTGGGGGAGCCCTCACCTCTTGTTGAATTGGAAGGAAGTATGTGTATCAGACAAAGAAAAGAAAATCAACAATGACACCTGGAACAATTGATCTTTTGTTACCATTATGATGAAGTCCTTACTGGCAAGAACTCAGTTACTGTCAGGGACTTAGTTTGCACCTACTTACAAATGATCTTAAGACACCAGAAATAACAATGACCCAAAGCTTTTAAGGCTTGCTTTGAGACCCTCATGAAGCTCTATGAATACTCAAAGCTGATTATGAACTTATGATTGGTGATAAGGAGCCCATGCTGTTTCTGCTATTCAATGGATTTTTTGTACAATAACACAACAACTACGGTAACATGTCTGTAAATGATCTCATTGACTTCTTCCAAATCTATCATGACACAGACCAGCCTGCTCATGAACAATGCATGCATAAAACTGCAGAAAAATGTGACCACAAAGAAGACAATTATATGAAGGATGCCACCAACAAGAAATGTGCTGCTGTAGGAGAAAAAAATCCTTCTTCAACAACTGCCCGAAGAAACAAATCAATGAGAACATCTCTTATGGAATTCAAGGAATTATGGATATGATATAATGTAGAGATCCTGCAAACAACAGAAGTGGAATCATCTAGACTATTGTAAGCCTATAGGCTCCACCAATTTTCCTTGAGAACAAGCTCTTCAAAACCATGAAGGTAATTGCAACAGACATGACTGTTATTTATCCCACTCAAGAAGCTCACAAACCAATCGTTTGTGACCACAAGTGCCAAAATAATATGTCCAAAACATGTGACCATTCAAGGCCTTGCTCTCATGATTCTTGAAGATCGTGGTCATTATCTTCATGATGATGAAACATGGGGACACAAGAGCAAATCTCAAATTGCCTTAATCCTTTGTTTGGGACAAGAATTTTTTCTTCTCCCTCCCAAAACAATCTCCTCTGATTTGTGCACATGACACATATGTGGAATAAAGTCCACTACCATTGCAAATGACTACACAAGTTCACTTGAATTCCCACCAAATGCACCCCCAAGAAATTACAAAGGATTCCATTTACAACTTATCCAGAGTTACCTCCACTGCCCCCAAGTCCAAGTGAATATCTTAGTTGAATATGTTGGTGACATGTCAGCAAAACATTGGTAGTGTAGGTAAATGTTGGTTAATTTCACTGACAATCACAAAATGTGCAGCAAATTTCACAGGAATGGGATTGAATGGCGTGATATATTTTTATATGTACAATGCACTAGCAAAAAAAATATGGCACTATTTATCCAATTTTATCCACCCTAAAGTTTTTGAGGTTTTGTCTTACATTTCAGCAACATGTCAGATGCATCATTCTATGTTGGCTCCAACTGACACAATGAAAACTGACACATCCAACTTAGGTAACCATTCTAACAGGCCCTTGAATCAGAAGATAACAAAGATTTAGGCCCAAAAAGTTCACTTGGGTGGAAAAGTGACAACGAGTCTTATAGTTAGGTTGGGTGCAAAGAGCAATATGATGATAGGAAGCCTGATAGAAATGGACAGATGGGCACTAGTACTAAGAACCCCGAGCTTGCAAAAACCCAAAAAAGGAGAAGGTATGACACCAGACTTTGTCTGATTGGTGCACCTCTTCAAGCAATAATTTGTGTCCCATTGTTACTGTGGAGGCTCTAGCCAGTCCTCTTGAATACAATATTTGTATTGAACTCTACCCATATGCTGATACTAGTGTTGTAGGCTCTAATGTTTTGGTCATAAATGACCTTGAGCACTATGAAGATATTATGGTTATGATAGGTAATCTAAGCATAAGATTATTACCATTGCTGATGCTTATGATGACCCACAGACAGGAGACATATCAATGCTGATTGTTAACCAAGCTCTTTTGATCCTCTCCATGCAAAACATTCTGCATTGTCCTATGCAGAGCCATCTTGACAATGTGGTAGTTAATGATGTGACTAAGGTATTAGTCAATAATTCCACAGTGAATGAACAATCAGTCATTCTTCCATCCAATGCTAATGTCATATCATTCTTCCATATCCCACTTATACTCCAGGGTGTAACTTACTTCCATGTAAGAGATGCAACCTTATCTAAGTAACTTAGTTGTCAAAGCTCCTTAATGGAATCTTGGCTTGTCATCATACTCCTTGCAGGAGGATAATATGCTCAATGTGATAGGGGATATATTGTTATCACTATTACAACAACAAAGGGAGAAACCAAAATAAACATGAACACTGTGGCTAAACTTATCCAGTGCTGACCATTGTGTTATTGACATTGGAATATACCTAGAGTCTGTTGTTTGGATTTTTCTGACTAGTACCAGCAGGAGGGTAGCTGTCCATCATTACAAGCTACAAAGTGTTGGGGGTGCAGTGCAACAGTACAAAGGCTGTGGTACAGCAAACTTCTCAGAGATTATTATGTACTGTTGCACCATTTCCTAACATTCTATTCTGTCATTTTGCTGACAGGTTGAAACAAAAGACTTTCTTTTTGCATTGCCAGAACAAAATTAATTGGTCCAACCAAAGGCATATAGCACATCATTACAAAGCTGATATCTTCAATTTTTTGATTATTTCATAACATCACCAAGTTTCATGTTTTACTAGTTATTTTTCTTTTTACACATAAAAAGCACATATTAACCTATCACAAAGGTGACAGCTTAATGGCTACTCATAAGGGGATAGGCAATTAAGTCACCCAGTATTCACCAAAACAATGTTCTTGCACACATACTTACATAGGAATAATAGGTGTGCACAAGTGTTTGCAACTGATTGTGGGTGAGTACATATGTGTCCAATGAAAGAAAAGGTGAAGCTGACAAAGCCTTTTCACTGATGTTTCAGCATAAAGGCATACTACCATCCATAGTGATTGATGGATCCAAAGAGCAGATGTTGGACAAGTTTTGTTGTATCTGTTTAGATGCCCACTGTCACATGAAACAGACTGAACCATACTCTGCATTGTAGAATGCTACTGAACGCAAGATCAAAGAGTTAAACTAAAACTTTAGATGTAAGATGCTTGCTATGGAACAGCCTAGATACCTCTGTGATGACTAGAGATGGAAAAATATATATGTTTATACAGTGCCAATAGTGTATACTGCCTTGATGGTGATGTTCTTGAGATAATCATGACTGATTTCAATCAATTCTGTTCACTTGCATAGTACAATTGGATCATGCACCACTCAGGCACTTTTTGAAAACCTGATGATAACTAGAAATATATCTTGGACCTGTGATTGATGTGGGACTGGCAATAACTGTATAGGTTCTCCATTATAATGGTGAAACAGTATAAAGAAGTACACATCAGCCACTCACTATTGAGGAAACTGTGCAGGCACAATCAGACATACAGTCTTAGTTGGAAATGTCAAATATTGCAACATCTCAAAATTTTGTGACACTAATAGCAATGCACAACATGTCAAGACTTGTCCACAATCTCAAAAAGTGCAAAGCTTTAGGAAAAAATATTCTTCCAAACATGCTTGTTTTTTAGATGTACTCCATTTGTACAAAAAAATCAAAAATGATATGAAAATGAAAATGCCTATTTTTCTCCAGGACATTGTCAGGTGGGCCCTACTTACAATGATTCTCCAATAATTGACATTGAATCTAATTACAATATCTTTAGAATTTTATGACATTTGACAACATGTAGATGATATTACCAGCTACACTTTTAGTCCTACAATAAAAATTTATGAATGTTTAGGTTTGAAGCTCAAACAAAATAAACTTGAAGAAGTAGGCACACCCAATACCCCAGAGTACTTGCCATAAATTGATAAGGATCAGAACAAGAAGAAATTATTAGATCTTGATGAAGAGATCATGTATGAATCAGGCAACAATTACTTAAGTGTATGATGAGTGTGTAAGCACATCAATCATGCATACTTGTGTAAGTCAAATGATGTTAGAAAATGTGAAGGCGTGTAATTGCAACCACAATGGCAAACATGTTGTGTGCCTGTCAGTCATTCTGATCCTATGCACACATCCAAATGATGTGAAGTTTTCATTTGGTGAAGTGACCCCACTTACTGCCAATGCTGTAGCACAAGCTATGTACACTCATTGCAATGTGGAGGGGAACAAGTACTTATGACTAGATTGATTTGTAGACAGGCATAAAGACCAAACTGTAATGAGTCTAGACAAGCAGAAGGCCATCCATTATGGTAAGAAGTACCTGTTACATATTGCCCTAGAATGGTGTGTATGTTGTCATCAGAATAACATTTCCATGTCATGGGAGAAAGTCTCTTATAAGAAGGAGTCTCATCCCCTACAGAATGCTGAGTATGCAGTAGCTATGGGCATAGATCATGAACCCAGCTTTAACTGGTGGATATGGCACTAACTTGAAGAAACATCATGCTACAAGAAGCATACTGTCAGATACTTCAAGCATATCTACAAGTTTGGGGTAGAATTCCCAAAGACTGTGGAAGATATACACCAAAACTAGATAAGCAGAATGGTAATACTATGTGGGCAGATACCATTGCCAAAGACATGGAGAGCATCCAAGTGGAATTGATGTCATCAAGGATAGTTCTCAACCACCAAACAGATACCAAGTTGTTAAGTGTGATATGATATTTGAAGCAAAACTGAAGATTTTTGCTTTAAGGCAAGGTTAGTTGTAGGGTGGACATGTGACAGATGCAGCTGTGGTAAATATGCTTGTGTCTTGTCTAGAGAAACTGTGCATTTTGTATTTACCAATGCAGCATTGTATGTAATGAAAGTACTAGCTGCAGATAATAATTCCTATATTACTACCCCTCAACTATGAAACAAAGTAGACTTTGCTGGGTCCCAAATTTGGTAAAGACAAAGGCCCAAAGGCAATTGTTCTTAGACCCATATAGGGATTAAAGGTTGCTGGAGCATTCAGAAGTTTTTTGGATCATTGTATGAGACATCCCTGTTACAAGTCTGATCAGGCTGATCTCAATTTATGGACAAAAGTCTGTCTTGATCTGATTACTAATGAACTTAAGTATCATTCATTTCTGTTATTACATGTTGATGACATACTGTGAATACACAATAACCCAGATTCAGTAACAATAAAATTAGATCACTACTTTCCACTCAAACCAAATTTTGTTGGTGAACATGACATAGATCTGGGAGCAAAGTCAAAGCAGATTCAGCATGACAACAGTGTACAGCTGTAGGGACTAAGCCCATCCAAGTATGTGCAAGAAACTATATGAAACCGTAAAAATAGAAAAGAGAACTTACCTGAGTTTTATCAGTTTGATGTGTCTGGCACCAAACCCTTTTCCTGTGGACCATCAACCACAGCTGGATGTGTCTCCAGAGCTAACATTGATCATGCATTATAACACCGTCTTTGTCTGGTATTACTAAGCTTGATGATAGAATTAGGTAGGATTGACATATCAACAGAAGTATCAATGCTGTCTTCACACATGACACTGCCACATCAGGGACACTTTGAAGGAGCTTTGTACATAATATCATACATATTGTCACACAATAACTCTAGATTTTGTATTCATCCAATATACCCTGAGATAGGTAGCACCCATTTATTTCACTGTATGTGACTAGACAAAATTCTATGGTGAAGTTGAAAAACCTATCCAATCTAATGAGCTTGAGGTAACAGGAAAAGCTGTTGATCTTAGCTTGTTTGTTGATAGAAATTATGCAGGATAATAGCTTACATGTCTATCTTGTACTGGTTTTCTGATATAAATCAATATTGCACTCACCAGTTGGTATTCAAAGAAACAGTCTACTATAGAGATTCATACTTCTGACACAGCATTTGTGGCCACAAAGGCAGGCATAGAAACTCTATGTGGTATAGAGTATAGATTATGTATGATAGATAAGGATACCAATAAATGGTGTTATGCATATCTCCACTTATAGTAAGTCTGTGATAATAATACATTCATGACAAAGTAAGCACTAAAGAATAATAATGATTCCATTTTGATCACTCTATGCAAGAGTCTATAGCAACGAGGGAGTTGAGATTCTTTGATTGCTCACATAAATGGCAAGGAAAGTAAAGCAGACATTTTGACAAAAGTCATGTTTGTGAAACAAGAGGGTATTTAGTGAATAAGAGTCTGTATGATGTGTACAATGATTGATTGTTGACGACAGACAATGGACAGGCTGAACAAGCTATCAACATATGGACCACATCCACACACCAAAGCCTGTACCTCAACACTTGTCACGTAGTGTCTTAAGGGAGTGGGAAGCAGAATCACTAAAGAAAATAATCTCATAAAATTTCAAGAGTTGATTCCATTAGATTGATTCATTGCATTGGGGCTCTAGTTTTTGTTTTTGTTAACCATTTCTCTCATTGCAACTCTCTCTGCCACCATGGCCTCTGGTAAGTTCCCTTGCTACTCCAACCTTATCTGTTCCTATTGCCAAGTGCAAACTTGACCTTCTCTTCTATTGCCAAGCATAATTAATCACTACCCTGGCCTTGCAGTCCCACATTGCCACATGCAATCCCAACTCCAACCACATATCCTTGGCCAGCAAACATCCAGCCAGTTATCTGTTGCCTTGTGCAATCTTGACCCACCTATTTTTCTTTATTCTACTCATCCTGCTCAGCATAAGCCCTACTTATCTTGCCAAATGCAAGTCTACTGTTTCCTGCCTCAAGCCGGTCTCCCAAGATTTGCCTTTCACATGTGCAACCTGTTTGCCCTGTAATTATCCTTGTTCAACCTTAACTACCCTATTTATCTCCAACCTACTTTTGAATTCCCAGTCTTTGTTACTTACCTACCATTCAGTTACCCCCATTTCCACCCTTGCAGCAGCATCATACTTCCCCAGTAATGCAGGTGGCTGTATCACCACCTCCAGTGTCACCCACAAACTCTGGGACATGAAGCTAATCAAGTTCATTGGATCCTTTCCTAACAAAGACCATGGCAAACTCATCTCAAGCACCAACTTTGCAGGTATCATTTTTGTCACAGCAAAAAAAGATCCAACCCCCTCCTTCTACCCAACATATCTGCCTTCCAGATGGGGCTGTGACTGTCCTCAGAACCACCTCCAACAACCTGGAAACACCACGTATGCTCACCATCTTGGGAAACCTCATTGTGGTCACACCCAATTCATCAGATTGCAGCAGTTACCTTGTGGGAAAGAAGTTCAAATCACAAAGAACCCAGATATACAGGAGCACCTTACCCACCAATGATTCTGACAACCTCACCTTCAAGTTTGTCAAAATTCCAGCATGCTTTTCTATCCCATTTGGTTGTCAAATTGTGAAGCACACCATCAGGGACCAATCTACAGCAGATATCCTTTCCCATCTCTTGGTGTCCTATGGGGACTTCTGGTTTATGCACATTCAAACCTTATCTGCAGATCCCCAGCAGTTGGTCATAGCCTTGGAAGCAGCCAAGCCATTCTTTCCCAGTCTCCACAAGGGCCAATCACAGGCCACATCAGCAACAAGCCCACTCATGGGTGTGTCTGAGGATGATGCAAAATTGTTCATGCCTCAGGTCAATGCCCTGCTCACAGCATGCACAGATGCTTAAAAGCAGAATACCATGACACAGATCCCAGTCAATGTCACCCCAAAATCTTAACAAGGTAATCAATTTTCAACCATGTCTGATGACCTCATGGCTGCCAAACCAATGGGGGTCATCTCCCTGGCCCCACTGCCCAAGCAACCATCACAGGCCAACAACCGCCTTACCCTTACCAAATTCTGCATCCTCTTTGCAACTTACAGCCCTGTCACAAGGACTATCTGTCTGCCAAACCTCACTGACACAACTCTCAAGCTCAATGAATTGGCCAGTGCCCATACAAGGATGACCCTCCTCACCCATGCAATTGCAACCCTGCTTGACCAGGTGGCAGATGAATGTGACTATACAATGAAGGAAATCTTCTGGCCACAAAACATAGCCCTGGTCTTCAGAGGACTCCTTTCAGATGGTCAACTCAATAACAATCATATCACCACTGTTAAGGATGAAAAACAGAGGGACAGATTCAACATCCTGGCCATTGTGCCTCTCCTTCATTCAGCCCATAAGGACACATCCTGCACCACAATCTGGGAGGCAGAACTTCTCCTAGGAGAATGCAAGGAAAACCTCACCAAGGTTGACACAGCAGCAAGGATCAACACAGATATCTTACCCACCATAGGTCTCCCTAATTGCACCAACCTGGTTCTGCTCTGCCATCTCTTACAAGAAGTACAGGCACACAACAAGAAGAATCAACCAGTTCTCTAATATGTAAAGCAGCCATTCACCTGGCAGAGTCCACAGTAAACAGACAGACCTCATGTCATTTGAAGTTATTGCCTGCCTTGACATCATATTCATGAATATTGCAAAAGATATGATGGATCTAAAGAGCATTGGTTGAGCGTGCTCTAACAGAT
>JALLPE010000389.1:0-18049 GCA_036940025.1 Conticribra weissflogii
TAACGTACAAAATTCAACTAAAATTATCTGCTTCGTCATGAGCCTCAACTCAGAGGATTTTTCAGACCACTAGGCGATTGCTAGCGCCTCGGGAAGGCACGTGCAGTAACCCTGGGATTTTATCTTTTCGGTTAACTTTATAGAGAACTGATTCAGTGAAATTGGCATGCCAGATCATCAACAAATGACTGAGTGTCAGAGCATTTCATTTACCTGAAAAATGCTCTTAGTAAAAGAATTCTAACATCACTTGTCTATTTTGAAATAACGCCAACGGCAACACCAGCTTTGCAAATTCAAGAGAGTAATGTTCACTATTTTTACCATTCAAAATCTCGTCATTGTCTCTACTACTTACGCCTCGCACGAACAAAAGTAATCCCAACTACCGCAGCTATTGCCAACACACCGCCAATCAAAAGAGACTTATTGACTTTGCAAGTCGGCGCAGCAACATTCTCAATAGCACCGTCCTCCTCATCCTTCGCCACTCCAACACAAAGATCGGTAGCCACCATCTTCGCCGCGATAGGGTGATAAAAATTCCTATGCTCCAAAAATGTCTTCACCGCCGCCTCTTTCCCCATATCCGATTTATATAAGGCGCGATACAATGGACGAACGAACTTCATCCTGCCCTGAGATGTAATGAAACGCAACACGATCGGAACGATGGTCTCATCTCCGGCCTCGACGGAAATCATGCAGAATCGAAAGAGGATTTCGGAGTTTTGGCTTTCGTTCATTTTGTAGGCGTTTTGCATGAGTTTCACGGTGGATACGGACAGGGGTTCATTTCGAGTTTCGCATTTGGAAAGGATGGCGTCGAGGAAGCAAGTTTTTTGTGCCGTGGACCAGTTAGAAATATCTCGGATGGGAGCTTGGGATTTTTTCTCGTCGCATGCCAGCCATGCGTTTGCGAGACCTTACGGCGATGGGCATGGCACGAATGAGTTTTCAATCAAGTTAGATCGAGACGCGAGAGTGTTCCAAACAAGGAACTTATCCATGCAAGTCTCCTTGAACTATTGCTCTCACCTTCGCATTCGGAAGACAAAGTCCTATCAAAATTCGGAGTTTCCGGCAAACCCGGCTTGTGAAGCCAAGTATCCCAATCAAACGCCATAACTCCATCCACGTCCTTGAAATAGTGTTCGAAAAATTCTCGAAATTGTTGCGAAGTGACGGTGACAAACTTGAAATGATTGAAGTATGCTTTCATGAATTCACCGAAGGCTTCTTCGCCTACTAGTTTCTCGAGAGAGTAGAGGAGGTTGAATCCTTTTTCGTAGGGGACTGATGAAAATGCATCGTCGGGGTCGTCATCTCTGTAAATTTTTTCGAGAGGAACGGAACAGTAAGAATCGGGTAAAATCATTAAAATTCGCTTATGAGTCACGGAATTTTCTTAACCGTATGCTATGATTTGCAATACCAATGAAGAGTTATCACTCACCCCAAATCGGGAATCAACTTGGTATACTTCTCTGGCATCAACTTGACGTCGTCCTTCAAGCTCTCCCATCCACCAATGGCATCGAAATCGAAAAATTTGTCGTCGCCGTGAATTTTCGTCATGATTTTCCTTTGGAGGAAAATGGTCCATCCTTCATTGAGCCAGAAGTGTTCCCATGTTGCGTTGGTGACGAGGTTGCCGCTCCAGCTGTGGGCTGTGTCGTGATGGCAAGGTAGGATGGGTTCGGAGGTGGCGGTTGTTCCATGCAAATGATGTAGTGCGTAGTATGTGGATGAGAAGCGTAGGGGGGAGTTTGTCGTACGGTGACGATAATTCGATGATCATCGGTCGATAAAATAATTGATATAATTGTGGTTGTTGCAATCCAATGTAAATGGGAGAAAATGCAATTGATAAATTGCAGTTGCGGTCGACCAATCATAATTGTGGTCGTTGCATGTAAATTGTGGTTGTTGCATATAAAAGTAAATGGAATTTTCAGTACCACACGAAAGGATTGTGTTGTCGCGTTATGTTTTCACCGGTTATGCACGTGAAGTATTTCGGCACAATCATGTAAAATGAGAAAATATCATCATGAACAGCAACAGAACAAAAAATACCGAATAAGACGACGCACCCGCTTCGTGGGCAACCACATCGGCGAGAGACCGATCTCCCGCCAAAAGCGTCGGCGTCACGAACGTAAGGCAAGGATTCCTATTGGAGTATGAACGAACGACAATCGATTCCAATGCATCGTAATAAGAAATACGATAACATCGAAATGAACACAACGACACAGAAACGATCATCAATCACGCAACGTGATTCGCTGTACTCACTCCATACCCCCGTAAGGAAACGAGGGCGGCAAACACAGCAAATCATACCTCCCCCACTGATACTCGCACGTCAAACCCTCCGCTGCTTTCAAAAAGTCTTCGACTTGATCGAATTCGTGAGCCACGGCATCGACCATGGATGGTTCGCTCCAGACGCGACAGCGCGGGGAAATGTCGCGAGAGGAGAGGTTTCCGACCGCGAGGGCGAAGAGGTAGGAGGGAATGGGGACTGGTTGGTGGAAGTGGTAGGTGCATGTTTGTGTTTGTGTGGATGAGTGTGGTTGTAGTTGTTGTTCTTCGGGTGCATGGTTGTTGTTGTTTTCGTTGATGGAGGGTTCGTCTTTGGAGAGGGCGGACATGACGCAGGTTGACCAAGATGGGACGGTGACGCTAATGTATGATGTGTATGCATGGATTGGAAGTGGGAATGAACATTGAAATGGAATATGGAAGTCAGCATTGCAACTTGTAAAAATCATTACAATTTGTAAAAGCAAAAACAATGCAAAAATAGAAAGAAAAATAAAGGAATTTCCAAACTTCCAAACAATCAAAGGTACAACACCTAACAAAGATATCTATCAATTCCAACACACAACACACAACACACAACAAACAATATTTACTCTCCCATCACGATGACGATGACTTCACACAGACCTTGCCTCATACGTCATCTTGACCGAAGGACAATCCATGCAGGGCAACAGACTCCTCGCGTGGATCGCCTGACACTGCGTGAAGACGTAGGGATGATTCTTCCCCGCCGTTTGCGCCGGCGGAAGCCACTGGGCGGCGGTGCATTCGTCGGTGGTGCGATATCGAATGATGACTCGAATCGTGGAACCGATCGCGGGTGGAAGAGAGATTTCGAGGGGGCTCCCGAGATGTCGTTTGGACGGGTCGGCCGTGGCCATCGAGAAGGACGCGGGGGCGGCGTCGCGTCCCGTGGCGGCGGCGGCGTCGACGTGGACGCTCAGAATGTCCAAACCGGCCGTGTCCAACGTCAACACAGTCGCATTAGGTTGGAGGAGGCGGACGTCGTAAGTGGCCTTGGCGTCGAAGGATTGGGTGGCGAAGTCGACGATGGCTTCCCAGTTGAGGTGGGTGAGGGTGACTTCGGTGGGGTTGGAGAGGGAGGAGGGATCTGCCGTGGGAGGTGTTGTCGCGGTCATGGCTGTTGTGGTATCGTGTATTGTAGGTAGTGTTTATCTGGATTTTTTGTGTGGTGGGTGGTGGTATTTTCATATATTTTTTTACCCATTAAAATTTAGATTTTGCGTGAAAGATATTGTTCAGCCACAGACTAGGTAGGTAGATTCAGATTATTTTTTCGAGAGCACTCTGGAAGATTCCAGCAAGATTTTTAAAAAACCTCGTTCGGGTGATGTGTGATGGACTTCGGTCAAGACAATGAAAATGCACTCCTCTCGACTCTCTTTTCTTCAAAAGATCCTGTTCCCTGTTCCATTCTTTGGTCCTTCTGTATTGTCTCACATACTTGAACAATGCATCTGATTCCTCCATCTTCAAATGTGAGGAGCTGACTCCATCTGCCGAAAAAGACACCGCTCATCGAGACATAATGAGATCTTTGATACCACGTGGAAGGATTCGGGTGAATGAAATCTTTCGTCGTCATCCTGGGTTGTCCATGACACGACGACGTCTGTCTTTCTTCACCATAAAAAATATTTTGTGCCATGAGCAGGAAGCATTTTACCTTTGGTGTGCTTTGAAATAATGATGGCTCTAATAAGAAACATTTGAGTTGAAGATAGTCATTTTCAACATGAAAGGTATTTTTATCCAATAACAAACAATGCTCGAGCATGACGATGAGATGATACTGCCGGACCACGACAAAATCACAAAATAACTTTCACGGCAGGGATTGTTTCACTGCACTCACCTGATCTCATCCACTGCAACTACCCTTTTCCTACCTGTTATCGCCAACCAACCAACTCACCAACCAACCATGAGAGCACACGCCGCCGCCGCCGCCCTTCTCTCCCTGGCCGTCCACACGGCCACGGCCTTCGCTCCGACCCAGCGTTCCTCCCCGTCTCTCTTCCGCTCCAGCTTCGGCGGCAGCTCCCTCCGCATGGCCGACACTGCCACGGAACCCAAGATCTTCGACCAAGAGGCCTTCATCGCCCAATCCAAAGAAATGCGTCTTCAACACCTCGAAGAACAAGCCATGTTCGCCCTCAAAATCGCCGTGGAAAACTACGGCAACGCCGTCTTCCCCAATGCCCTCATCGCCGGCGACGTGGTCATCACCCACCTCCTCCACCGCATGGGCTACCTCCAGAGCGGCCAGGCCAAGGTCATGGTCGTGGACACCTTCCACCTCTTCCCCGAGACCATGGACTTCTTGCGGGAGATCGAGGAGCACTACGGCTTCGAGGCCGAGGTCTTCTGCGCGGAGGGCGTGCCGGTGGGGGACAAGGCCGCCTTCGACAAGAAGTACGGGGCCAATTTGTGGAAGGAGGACATCGAGCAGTACGACAAGGTCTGCAAGGTGGAGCCCTTTCAGAGGGGGCTCAAGACCTTGAAGACGGATTGCATGATCAACGGCAGGACGAGGTGGCAGGGCTTCGAGAGGGCGTGGATCGATCAGTTCGAGAACGCGCCCATCGGGGGGGGATTGGCCAAGTGCAACCCGATCGCGTATTGGACCTTGGAGGACACCTTCGATTACATTGCCAAGTACAAGGTGCCTCATCATCCGCTGCACGCCAAGGGATATCCCAGTATTGGGTGAGCACCTTGTTGTGTGTTCTTTGTTGTTGTGTGTTGCTGGGTGTCTGTTTGCGTTTTGACATTGGTTTGTCTGTTGGTTTTCATTGTTTTCTTTGAAAAAATGTTCTTTCATTCTTTACTTTCGTTCATTCTTTGCTTTCTTTCTTTTCAAACTTTCAATTTCAAATTCAATTTTAAAATCGTCGTTCGCTCCTCCATGTTGCATTTCGCAGAGACGCCAAAGACACCATCCCCATCCCCGAAGACGGATCCACCCGCTTCGTCGACTTCAAATTCGAAGGAGACCCCAAACCCTGGCTCGACTACGCCTCCGAGCGCAAAGGTCGCTTCGTGGGACTCGCCAACAAAGACGGATCCACCAAGACCGAATGCGGGATCCACGTCGCCGGAGCCGAGCGTACCTTCGATCGCGATCTATGGGAGGAGGGCGCCGTCAAGAACATTGCCACCAAAGAGGAGGCGTTGGAAATCATCAACGGAGAGAAGGAGGCCATCATCGCGGTGTACGCTCCTTGGTGTCAATTCTGCCAGGGGATGGAAGAGGAGTTTGCCAACTATGCCGCAGAGGCGGGGGTGCCGGTGTATAAGTTCCGGGGGGATGAGGAGAGGGAGTTCGTTTCGGAGTTTTTGAATACGGCCAGTTTTCCCACCGTGAACAAAGTCAAGGGTAATGGGGAGGTGGTCAAGTACGATAGCGAGGTCAGGACGGTGGCGGCGTTCAAGGAGTTTGAGGCTTCGTCGTAAGCCATAATATGGGTAATAATATTGATAGAACTTTTCAACGTTTTTGTGTCGGGGGACAGCGCGAACTGTGTTTCGTTTCAAACCATTGTGCACGTTATCAACCAATTTCGCCGAATCGTAAATATTGAATCAAAATACCGAAACTTGCTTGAGAAAGCCTTGTTACAGCCACAATAGTCAATGTGACATGGGAAAAATATCATCAAAGGAACTGCACTTCATCTATCTTGAAGTCCTTTCGTAGACTTCTCCCAACTTACGTCATTACATACTACTGACAATGCCGATAATCATCATATAATTGCATGCCTAATGTAAGATGACAAGATCTCATGCAGAAGAAATGATCCGTTATTGTCATTTCATTCTCTGTCAAGGAAACAATATCATATATTATACTATACATAATTCACTCGCGCTATAGAAATCAATTCAAAAAAATAAACACAAGGTCTCACACTCCAATATTTCGATAAGGATCACGAGCGAATGCTCGATGGAATTCGCGGCATTTTTCCCCGTCCGCCGCACTCAATTACAGTATTCTGCAGTGGGACCGCACATCGTCTTCTTCTTCTATTCGCAAGCATCGCATTGCATCGCATCGCATTGCATCAGAATGTTGAACTCGAATCGTGTGTGTCCTCGCGAAATTTATTCGTTCAGTGTCACATAGTCGGTGGTTGGTTGTACTCGAAGGAACACTCGTTCGCGGGAGAGAGTTCATCAATGCATATTTCGATATATGTATATACCACCATCTACATCACAGACTATGCCACATCCAAGAGCCCAAATATTCGCGGTCTCATCCAAAAAGATTCTTCTTTTCTTCTGGCAAAGTCATATCGAATATCAAAACTGAGTATGGAAGGATGATGAGTTCTCGTTATACATCCATACACCTTGGAAGGTTTGGTATCGATGACAATGATAGTGGCGACACCGGCGAGACATTGCCCATGAAGAATATCCGGAGAGTTGGAACGGATGAACCATATCTTCTGCCCGAGTGAATCATGAATGTGCAGTGACTGCAATATGTTCGGGTGAGATCCAGTCGATGCGCAGCAAAATTAAGACTTCGGATAAAATCAGTTTAGAACACAGTTCCTGTCCAATTCTACTCACCCGAGGATGTCAACTCAACATCCTATTTTTTACAATAGTAAGGAGGAGAATGCTTACCCTGCATTTTACGTTGATACCTACAAAGTCAGACTTCAAAAATATTGTTCTATTGCTGCTGGCCTGTTATTGTTTCCAACGGCAATCTGCACCAGACAAAAAAGGATGCCAATATAAACAAGCAGACGGTAAGATGTACTCTTTGTAGCCTTTCTATCCACTAGCCAAAGGTTTCGCTATATAACTATTACCACCTCATACAAAAATTAATAGTTCGTCTTAGATTTTATCAGCGCTCGCGTGAAGGAAAAGAATTTCATCGATGGATTACACATGACAAAATAATGATTGACAAGACCAAACAGTGAGCACTCTAGTCATGTATTCTGCATCTTTTTTGCGTTTCATAACAACTGCGACCGAATGGTATCTGGGTCTGAACCATTACTTCATCATCATCTGGAGGAATTTCAGTTAGGATGAAATAAATTAAATAAGAATAGTTAAATTGAAATTTTAAGAATCTATTGAGGATGCTTCGGTATGGTAGTTGCATCGTCAACGTCTAGGACAAACAAAGTGTGAGTAGTGGGACAATAATGACTTCAGAACTTCATTGTGAACGATTGTTCGAATGGTATTATGCTAGATTATAATATTTACTGATTCGACTGATTTTCATGAGTCAGCCGACGTTGGCATGCAAGGATGCGTTTAAAAACTCCTCCTAGAGCCACCCTTCCTCCTCTTGGCGGGAGTATTACTCACACCCCTCTTTGATTTTCCACCTCTGGCGCCTCCACCACCACCACCACCACCACCACGTCCCGCGTTCTTCAAACTCTTCAACCAAACCTTGTCCACCACCGGCAATACGTCTTTGTAATATCCCAATCCTTTCTTATCCTTGCGAAAGACATAGCCGGGTTTGGATCCCTGAAATTTTTTCGATGGAATAAATGCCGCATCGGCGGATGCAGGGCTGGCATTTGCGGGTCCCGATTCTTTAAGCTCTTTTGTCTTCTTTTTGGTGGATTGTTTGTCGTCGTTTTTGGAAGTGGCGGGAGTGACGGCGGGGTCGGTGGCGTCATCGTTGCTTGCGTTCGTTCCCTTGCGTTTCTTGGACGATTTGGGTGTTTTGGTGGGTGCCGAACTCTCGGTCGTCTTCTCTTCTTGTTGGTCGTTTGCAACATTCTTTCCTTCCGCTTGTGTCATTGCTTGTATATCTTTTCCTTCCGCTTGGGTCTTTTTCTTGCTCTTCTTCTTCGATGACTTTGGAGTTTCCGTCGGCAGCATGTCCTCGGTACTGTCGGCTGCCTCTTTTTCCTTTGCATCATTCCTTTTTTCCACATTCTCTTCCTTGTCCTCCTCTTTGGTATTTTTCTTACTCTTCTTCTTACTCGACTTCGGCTTTTCCGTCGGCAATTTTTCCTCGTTCGGTTCGTCGCCTTCGTCATCGTCTTGGTTCGTGTTTTCGGGTGGGACGACATCCACCGTCGCTTTCTTCTTTTCTTTTCGTTCCTTTTTGGATTTGCGCGCCGTACCCTTTTCCTCTTCATTCTCCAAAGACTCCGCAGGTGTTTTGTCCTCCTTTTCTTCTACGTTAGCATCTTCGACGTCGCGGTCATCTTGCATCTCCACGGGCGTGTCATCCTTCCCCTCTTTCACCTTCTTCTGCTTCTTCTCCAAAGACTTTTGTTTCTTCAGCGCCCTTCCCAACGGAGTCGACTCTGCCAATTCCTTCCTCTTCTCCTTCTTCTCTTTTCTCTTCTTCATCGTTTGTTCGACCGCGTCTACGTCCCCGCCATCCGCATCCCCATGGTCCTCCTCCTCTCCGTTCGCGGCTCCCTCCTCCCTCTTCTCCACCCTGGCCAAATACAACAACTGTTCGATCTCCTCAGGACTCTTATTATAAATGGGCAAGGCCACGCTGTTCGTCGTCTTGATCGAAATGCTCTTCACATTGGCCCATTTCCTCGGGACCTTCGAGGGAGCCTTCTCGGCGATCGCCGCGATGTTCTCGACGAGACGAGAGGGAGACATGGAGGTGGTCCCGGCTTTGACGGTGAGGCACGTTCCGGAGGAGAGGTGGAGGTACGTCGCCCGCAGGATGTGATCGAGGCGCAGGATCAGACCCGTCTCGTTGGCGGAAGACGAAGACGAGGAAGAAGGTACGTTGCGAGTCAGACAAATCGGAATGGGCTGCTTCTTCTTGTGGAAAAATCCCTTTCCGAGCGCCTTCGTCAACATGGGCAGAATGCGATCGTCGGCCAAGAAAATGTCGTACTTGGCGAGGAGCTCTCGTTTCCGAGCGAAGGTCTTGTGCTTCTGACGGAGGGAGGTCAGGGTGAGGATCTTTTTGATGCAGGAGAGAGTCGTCGACGAGTCGGATTGGGAGGCAAAGCGGGAGAGGAGGGCCTGCAAGGCGGGCTTGAGGGAGTCTTTCACGATGAGGCAGATTTCCGGAGGGGAGGCGCCGGCCGTGTCGTCGTCTTGCATCGTCGTGTCGCCGTCGTCTTCGTCCGGATCGCGACCCACCTTGACGAACGAATGGGGAATGTCGATTCGAATGGGCTTGGGGGAAGAATTGCCGGGGATGCGGAGGAGGCTCAGTTGGACTTGGACGTCGAGCTCGTCTTCGAAGAGGGAGGTGGATTGGCTGGAGGTGGCGGAGTGGTGTTTGAGGAGGGCGTGGACGGCGCGGTTTATTAGGGAGGCGTCCAGTCGGCCCAGCGGCGTGGGAGACGGTGACGACGGAGGTGCGGATACCATGATTAGAAGATGATGTTGAATGTTCTACTTTTGTGTTTTGAAAGAAAAAAATGAAGGGATGACATTGCAGAGAGATATCGAACTATTTTTATAGAGACACAACAGAAAGCAATATATTTTTAATATTTTATAATATTATTATGTCATAATAAATTTTAGAAATAAAAAATGGACGGGTGGTTGTGCATGATGATATGATGTTGTAGACGGACTATCAATGGTACTAAACATGGGAGCAAGACAGACGCTACTTTCAGATAAGTAGTTTGTAGAACTACCATATTGCACCCAGTAACCGTATAAAAAATAATAATATATATCCTCTACAGACAAGGAGGCGCCGGTCGGAAGGAAGCTTTGCTGCAGCATGAAGACAATGGATAATAAGCAATAATTTCTACCTAGTACTAAATTCTTATGTATTGGAATACAGAAAAAAGATCGATAATCCATTATATCTTCCATGGGAAGAAATGTATAGAATGCAGTTGAATAATCTCTACGATAGACAAGAGTATGTATTTTATAGTAAGATACTCTTTAGAATTCTGCAAGGAAAAAAATTTAATGGCAATGTTACTTAAGCAATTTATTTTGTTATGCTTTTATTGTTATCATCAGAGATAATATTATGTTATGTCAGAAATAAAAAGGGGTCAGGATTCTATTTTTGGGGAATATTCTTAGAAGTGATGTATTAGAGACATCACATGGTTATGTCAGAAATAAAAAGGGGTCAGGATTCTATTTTTGAGGAATATTCTTAGAAGTGATGTATTAGAGACATCACATGGATCCATCAAGCAAGGAAAAATTCCCGAAAAAATCTTGCTAAATAGGATTCTCAAAAAGTTAAAAATTCCAAAGAATGAAACATCAACAAACATGTGGTTGCAACAGAACAAGGTGAAAAGCAAATTAACCAACTATGTCCCAATATTATTCATGATAGGAAAAAATAAGAGGGTACAAAATTACTACTTAGTACATGTTCAAATCAATTACTTTCTCTAGACTTACATGACCTGTTTTTTAAGAAAAAGGTCACATTTGACCCTCTCTTTTTACTCCTCACAAACTCTGACATTCATTGATAAGAAGAAATGATTTTAGACCTTGATGTATAAGTCATCATATATTCCCATTTGATTGATGTGCCTATGAAGTACTTAGAGACCAAAAGGTTGTTTTCTCTGCCACAGCATCATCAAAAATATCTCCCTCAGCAATAGACGACAGCCCACCCTTGCATTAAATTGTCATAACTCTTTCAAATCAAAATATCATCATGACACTCAAGTACATAGCAACCTATGGATGTACCAACATTCCAGACCACCCAACCTGTTTCCCATTTTCTTTTCCAGTGCAGAACGTGCACAAGGCCTTTTTTGGAGGGTTTTGCTGCTGTGGTAATTACAGCAGATTGCAACTGTATCTGCCCATGTCAAAAAGACATTACATATTTTTAGATCAAATGTTTAACAACTCAATCAGCACAACAATCAATGAAAGGACAAAGGACAGAGAGAGGGTGCTTACAAAATTAATATCAGACTGGAAGTAATGCATCAAATAAAGCATCTTTATTACTATGATGTAATTATGCAAAAACTTGTTACATTTAAATATTGCTGCTATATAATCTTTGCTGTTAGGCCTAAACAAAACATGGCAGTTTGCCAAAAGTGTTTTAGGATAGGACTTGAATGGGCAGTAGTGGCAATTGTGGTTGTGGTTTTTGACCATGATGGTAAAATATGGAAATCATTGTCAACTGAATCAGGTACTAAAATTCCATTTCCACGTGACTAAAATTATAGTTGTCTTACAGACACAATTCTGATAATTCAAAATAAAAGGTTTTTGAGAAATATCTAACAAAGATGTCAAAAGTCAAATACATCAAATACACAGGTTAATATTATGCAAGAACAAAGAATATGACCAACTGCTCACTACTATTCCATTGAATGTCTATGGATTCCAATGATTTTCTATGGAGTCCCTGAGCAATATGATTCAAAAATGGCTCCATGATGAAGGCAATCTTTACTGAATTCCCAAATTGAGACAAGTGATTCATGACAATCAATAAAAACTTGTTCTAAAAAATCGGTTGTTTATTTTCTTGATCATAGGTTTTATCTGGTTGCAACTCAGTCCAAAGTTCCACTGACCTCTACAAGCATGGTTTTGGATGTTCAAATTGAATCAAATATTTTATCATGTCACACAATAATTTGTAGTTTTTGTAATCTACCATAGGATTAATTGTCATATCAAGGCTTTGCTCATTGGCAAATACAATGTAAAACAGCTTCATGTGTATGACATAAGCCTTGCTGCAGTACTGATGCTAAAGTTTATATGTTTGAGTCTAAAGATATAATTGTAATTCACAGCTGGCACCATGCAAGCCCTCCAATACATTGTCAAATTATACCACAAATGATAAAGAAATTCAACAATTAATATACGAACAAAAATTGTGCCCAGTTGGATTTTTTCATTCATGAAAAAGTTTCACATTCAACTGATCAAGCAAATATTGCCCTGTAGGATTTGCCTCCTTTTGACACTGCAACTATTTGGCAAGAAGTAGTATACAATCTGTGATGGTCATTGAATGTGGTGCACCAACAATGTGATAAGTGAGCCAAGTTGAAGGGAAAAACTGGCCCCAAAAATGGGATGAAAAGAAGTTGAAGAGAAAATAAAGATACAAAACTATCTTTGCAATTCTAGGGAATTTGTCATGATTGGCTGGTGGATTCTCATTGTTAATGGGTATTCTAGCAATGTGTGAGAAGGGGATTTGTGGACATGCTCTGGTGAGACCTAAAGAGAGGATGGCATGTGTTGGACTTTAGTAAATGCATTGATGAATACTTTTCTTATAAGCAGGTTGGATGAGGCGAACCCCTGGATAAGATGGTTGAATGGGTAACACTATTATCAATTTCCCAAAGATGAAAAGATGTGACAACAATTATGTCTACACATTCTGTTATGGCAAGAGTTGAAGATCATTAAATTTTGTGGAAAGTGCAAAATGAAGATGGTATACTTGTAATGATTCAGTTCAAATACCTGTAACCAATATCACACCAGAAGGAAGGCAAGCATTCGATGGACAAAACAAATAATCACTCTCATAATCCCATTTCCATCTCTGCTGTTTAGAGTTTGGAACCCAATCTAGTGGTTGAACAGAAAATCATATTTAGATTTTGTGTGTGCATTTGTCATTAGTATACTTACAATGACTTTGGATCATGTTGGTAAGACTGAGGCACTAATGGAGCAGCCAAAAATATAGAGTGAAGGAAAAAGAGTTAAATGGGTATATTCAAGAGAACCATCCATTTTTCTCTGGTAAATGGGACAACAAAAAAAGGGACATGGGTGCAGTGTAAAAATGCAACAAATAAGTTCCTGTAGTCTTAGTTCTTAGTTGGAAATGTTGATGACTTCTTGGTAAATGCCAAAGTTTTCAGTAAACGATAGTAAATTTCATGAACAATCCAAGAATTTTTGATATTTTTTACACAAATTTAGAATTGAACACAGATGTTCCAAATGAACTTTTTTTATCATTTTTTACTCATTAGTTCATATTTGCACTCCTGAGGAGTACAGAGCACACATGAAAAACGGAAATACACGCTTGGAACTATATTTTTGCCTAAAAATTGTACTTATCAAGATTCCCTCAAACATGTCACTGTCATTTTGTTGGTGTGATTCCATGTTGGTACTTTAACAAAGCCACTGACACCTGACATATCCAACTAAGCCCATAATCCCAATGCCAGTTCTGGATTCCCCAGAATGGTGATTGTTTCCACCAAATAACATGACAAAGTGACAAAACTTAGTAAAATTACCATTTTTTGCATTGTGGAAAAAGAAGTTTTATTTAATATGATAGTCAAAACATTTCACTCCATGCTTATTTGTAATGAGCTCTTCATATCTACACCAGTCATAAAATCTAACATTTACAACTTTCAACTTCTGACGCATTCTCCTCTGGTGTTTGTTTGTGGATCCACCATTCTCTATCATCCTGATGAGAAAATTACCATGGTCAAACCTGCTCATCCTTACATAGAATGATGTGCTAACAATTCCAAAAGGACAGAATGCATCTGTTTTTCACTTGACAGAAATTTCCCCAAAGTTAGTGGTCATTGACAAATCTGAACTTTTTGAGTGCTTTCTTCCTCTACCAATTTCTGACATTTCAGCAAATAGCCTTGTTAACTTCAACCAGATTCATGAACAATCATGAACAACAAGATAATGAAAATGACCCAAGTACCTGGATCAGTTCTTCAACAAGCAATGGACATACACTCCATTGTATTTAATTCTCTTTCAAATGAAAAATGATTCACGCAATTGAAAATTGCCCTAAAAAATGAAATGTTTGTACTGCTAAATTAATGTTTTCATAAAATCCTAGTCCAACCCAGACAGAAACACTCTCAAATGATATTATAAGCATGATACTGTTATCTTTTACAAGGATATTTGTTGATTATTTCAATTTGGATCATGTCATTGAATGAAAATCCCACACAACAGAATGTGATCTTGCAAACACACCATCATATGAGGTTGTTGAAGATTTAACTTGAATCTGGTCCATAAAAATTACAGCTCTTGAGTCAAATTGTTTACTAAACTCAATAGATTATTGCAATTGGAAATTGTGTTTACTTCATAATCCTATTCTCTGTAATTATTATGGTATGTTTTTGCTCCATGACCTCTTCCAACTATTCACTCGTAGTCATATCTTACTTATCACATAACCAGGTAAACTAAATGTCGATGGGGTTCAGTTATGTATCACCAACTTGGACGCATTGGAATTCAATGCTTGACCGAAGACGTTGAAATTGAGTTATTTGCTCATTTTCCTCCTTCTACAACAGTAACCGAGGAAATTTTGCAATTATTTCGCTTTGCTCAGATCCACGCTGATTAGATTTTGTCGTGTACAGCATCAGGCTGCATGGTTAAGTTTCAGTCTCTTGGGCCTGTGTTGCTGATTTTAGAGAAAGTTCCTTGGACTCATTTTCTTACCGCAGTTGACTGAGTTTCGAAAATTTATGACAATTACCAGTTCAGCACTGGCGGAATTTCGTTACGAAGATTCATTTGTTGCGTTATGTCGCTTCAATCCATGCTATTGAAAAGGAGGCAACCCGTCCTCCTCTTTTTCCGATCGCAACCTAGCAAATTTTGCGAATAGATCGCCGTCGACAACTCCACGTTGGTTGGATTTTGTCATGTACAATACCAAATTACATGCATTGGGTTCTAACAGCGCGCTGGCAATAACTTGAGATAAGTCTGCTCGTGATACAGGGGATATGTTTTCATTTGTCTAATAATTTGTTGGATGGATCATATTTTTATTTTGAGACCTCATGTACTATCAATCGTGAAATAGATCCGAGACATCACTTACCTTTTGCAAACGAACTGCACTGGAGTCTGTGCTCGGTGACTCGTTGAAGCCAGACACCCGTATGATTGTGTAACTACCAATCGTAAAGGTTTCAAACAGTGGTTTGTGTTTATCGTTGGACATGAAGGAAGAACAATTCAAACTTTTAAAACAGAATTACATACCTCAGTCCGCTCTGTTTAATGATTTCTTCTCCTTGATACTTGAAGTAGGTCTCCTCCGAAGTACGGAATGCGTAATTGGACCTCATATCCTTCGCATTTTGTTCATCAATGATTACATTAGATGTAGAGTCCAACCCAGATGAAGACGATGCAATCTTGCGACTATCGTGCTTCACCATCCCATCTTGAATAACAGGAGGAATGCGCGCATCGCTCAAGTATATAAATTCAGGCTCTGGCTGTGCTCGGTACAACTTGATATAATCTAAAGCAAGGTAGAAGTTACTCCAGCCGGAACGAGACGCATCATTTCGACTAAAAGCATTATTTTCGCCACGATAACGAAATCCGATTTGGCGAATATCTCGTCCAATGAACGACGGGATGTCGCTTTTACTTAGAGCTTGCCTCATTCGTCGCGCATCGTCATTTTCCACTCCTTCGGCTTTCATCGGAAATTGTCGCATCCTCGGTCGAAAATCTGAGAAATCGAGGCGAACCGTCACAAATTTGCCTTTCGAACGATTTTCTTCCCCATCTGAACTGACGCGATCAATCAACGACGGACTCTTCGATGCTGTGCGAAACTCGCAAACATATTCGATTCCCAGTCTTTCATAAGCCTCCGTTCGGACAAACGCCTCATATACGCCGCCATTGCTACAAATCCGACAAATGAGTCCAGCAAATCCTCCAGATCTCAGGTCTAATCCTTCCATCGGATCATTCCGTGAACGCAATCTAGCACTGGCAATTGCAGCTTCGCCATTTCTTCCAACTTTCCCTACGAATACCCCATGACCAAATTTATTTTGTTGCCATTTGCATTGAGAAAGAGTAGCAGCAATGGTGCTTGGTCTGCTTTTAGTAGGCTGCTTGAATTTGTCATTGGATACTTCGTTTTTGTGCAATGAATCTGACCGTGCATCAAATTTGTTGTTGTCACCGCCGTCATGATCAAGAGTCCCGTCATCAATACCAAACAAACCAAAATCTTCCGGCCGCTTCTGAAACTTGAACAGCACCCGCTTTGCGGCCCCAGCAAGGGAATTTGCCCCGTAGTCAGCATGGCGGACATTCAAATATGCGTGAATGAGATTACGCAGTCCCAAATTATCGACGGATTCGGCTCGCCGTGATCTTTCCTCCAACAATGCCTGCAAACGCTCCAAATCGTCTCCTGCCTCCTCTGCGGCTTCCACCCACGAACCTACCCCGGCACAGAACACAATCTTATCCACATCCGTCACTGCATATTCCAAACTGTCCATATTCCGCAAATCTCCCTGACAATACGTCACACCAGTGGGCAATTTCTCCAATGTCGAAGAATACAAATCCCTCACCAAAACGCGGACGCGGACTTTGGCTTCCAGAACCAATCTTCGCACGAGAATTCTTCCCAAAGATCCGGTGGCTCCAACAACCAACACTTCAGGTCGGTCGTCTTTGAATGACAACGAAGCGGCGTAAGTAGAGCCGGGGTCCATAGCACTGTCGTATTTATTCAAGTTGCTTAATCCCAAACGATCGTCCAAATAGTAATCGTAGTAGATGGATCGTCGGTCAGGAGGAACTCTGGATGAAAGAGTCCCAGTGTCAGCGGTGCCGGCGATGGCGGAAGCAAGGTTGATGGCCGATTCGACTTGGGATCGGAAGGACTTTCCGGCGTTGTAGGGGTTAATCATTTCGAGAAGGGACGACTTCTGATTTTTTGCTTTGTTGCCCCTGTTTCCATCGTTCTGTTTGTTATTCTGAGTGGATTCGTCCTCGCTTTCGTCTATCGACTGAGAATTGACGTTTTTGCCAATCGAATCTTCCTTTCCGTTACCTTTCCCCGAATTTGAAGTTTTACGTCCAGCTCCCTCTGCAGAAAAATCGTCTATTTCTTCGTTGTCATCGTCACATATGTCTCGCGACTTAGCATGTAGAAGGGTTCTCGAAGGTTTTAGCCTGTTCGAATTATTCCGTCCAAAATAGCTCCGTTTCCCCGGAGCTATTGACGATTGTGTAAATGATTCATTGCCATATTGGGTCGGATGATTGTATTTGATACTGCTGCACTCAAACAGTGGATTGCTGCAACCCCCCAAACACTCCATTGCAAATGAAATTTCTTCCACTGATTCGTGCTGATATTTGAATGCAAAATTGCCCTCATTTTTCCATGAATCGGTTTCCAGTTCCCCTAAATTGCCAATCACGAATCTACGAATACAACTAGATTCAAAAGCATGGACTTTCTGCACATTACAGACGTCGCAAAATGTCTCGTGATTAGTGACTCTTCCAATCCTGCTGCTTCGTCTCGTCCTTTTCTTTGGTGACGTCGGAACGTAGCTCTCTCGGCATTGTAATTGATGCGGTGGAGAGTCTCTGGTTCGAACGCGGTATCTTGGAGGCACTCCGCTTTGCAAAAACAAAACCGGGTCAGGTTTGAAGCTGGGGATGAAAATGAATGAAGAATAAGAGGGCAGATAGAGTGGTGAGGACACCGTACATACGAAGTTAGATATGATTGTCATGGTGAATATTCAAGACAATTGTAATGATGATTAAATAATGACCGAAGATGACGTGCGCCTCTATCTTTGCCACCTTTCATGTACACCTGGAAGACGATGGAATGGCGATATTTATTTAGCGATTTATTTTATTTTTATGTGGAATCACACGACTTTGGAAA
>JALLPE010000390.1:0-16146 GCA_036940025.1 Conticribra weissflogii
TAAAAAGTAGATGCTGATAGGGCATGTCTTTTGATGTGCTCATAATAATTCAGCAATAATTACAAATCATTTAATACTCAAGAAATGGTCCTTCATTAATCCATAGTATGTAAGAATCCATTTTTTGTATTAAGTATTCCAAGAGAACCAGAATTTGGTGATGCTACTCCATTTAGACATAAGAATAGGTAGAATTCAAAACTGAATGTTACTCTTAAAACATGGAGTAAAGTAATTCTATAGATCATAATTTTCAAATAAATCGAAAGGAGTATGAAAGGGTCACAAGATGAATAACATGTTATTTAGAATACTCATTCTTTCAAGATTAAATTGGTATTCAGGTATATACAATTTACTTAAAAAAGAGTATGTCACCTTGGCACCCAATCTAATTGCAATCTATTTTGGCTAGAATTGCAATATGATATCAAGGATCGAAGAAGATTCGATAATTTCTGATTTTTACTCCTTTGTTTCGCCAGGACCGGAGAGTTTTCCTTTCTACGGATGTTATCGCAGTGTGCAGAAATGGGCGTTTCCATCTTATCTGGATCAAAACAATGCGAACTAATCTATATTGATTTCCGGCAATTAGACATGTGTGACAAATGAAATTAATTTGTAGCATGTGCGACTTCGTTCGCTTCTATGGGAACCTTCAACGATACTTATAATATATTGACGTATCACAGCAGAGTTGTGAGACAAAACAACAATTATCGAAGGTATTTTAAGTGTAGATTGTTCCTGCTCGATGTAACTCATACCACGATTGAATTCCCAACGTTTTCTCATAACTCGTCGTCTCTCCCGGTCAACACGGGCCCCCGTCGCAACGTCTCCAAACACGTCTGAATCCACGGAATGCTCCCCAACAAAACCCCCCAACACATGGGCATCCATCCCAAACTCAACCACACCGGAACGTTCCCCCTACCCCTCTTCGTAAAAATCAAATCCCACGTCAAATGCGCCGCGGCCAAAGGTCCCAAAAATATCCGAAACGCGCAATAACACCCGGCGAACACTTGTTCGTTGTACGCAAACGCCAGAGGGATCCACGAACTGTCCCGAAACGCCGGCTGTTCCATCGCCTTCTCGAGGATCAAGTGCACGTTCATGATCGGGGCGGTGAATTCCCCCAAGAACATGAGGATCATGGCGCTCATGTGTCCCGCTCCCACGAACCTCGCCGAGATCATGTAGAGGGAGGTGAGGACGTGGTGGACGAGGAACATCCAGTGGTCGGCGGCGAGGACGGGTCCCACGCCGGGTTGCCACGTCTCGACGACGTATCCGACTATCGAGTCGTAGATCATGTATCCCGTGCAGTAGGAGAGGATGGCGTGCGTGGCGTCTCGATACCACTCGGGGGATTCGGACAATTTGGAGGAGGGGCGGTAGGGTTGGGAGAGGAGCGCGGCGGCCAATCCGGGAAGGATGACGGAGGAGTGGCAGAAGGAGGCCATGCAGGCCGAGGCGAAGAGGGTGTCGGGGTCTGGGGGGGAGGGCCAGCCGAGGGATCGGAGGAGGTGGCGGTAGGAGATTCGGAGGATGGTGAATAGGATGGCGCAGAGGAGGGAGAAGCCGATGTCTATGTCGCGGGTGATGTGCAATTTGGGAGTGGAGCGGTAGGCGCGGATCCAGGGGAGGAGGATGGAGGGGTAGGGGACTTTTTCTTCTTGGGGTGGCATGGTGGAGGGTGTCGTTTGGTCTGGTTTTCTGCACATGGTCGGGGTGGTGGGATGATGATTTGGTGACGAGATATTTTATTTTTTTCTCATCTTTTTTGTGTGCAGGTTTGTGTGGACACAACAAGAAGATTCGACGTGAAAGACGTCATTGTATTGTAGTACAACTTTACCTGAAAAATATTTTATATATGTAAGATACGTACATTGGTAGTTTCCTAAATCGTACCTATTATAGTGTAGTATCATTTTTTGCGGAAGGAAATTCCATTTCCCGCCGACAAATAATATTGGCGCCAAGAGAAGCAAGTCACTGTGGCATCCATAGGATTTTAGGTTAGTGTGATTATACTGAAAAATCATGTACACAACTTGCGGTAACATTTCAACGAGGCGTCTTTTAGTGTCTGCCGTCTGCCGACGTGGTTGTGAAGAACACGGAAAAATTGCCCACAAACTCGATCAACGACAACGGACTGTGTGTTGAAAAAAAAGAAAAGTCCACTCTCTCTCCCCTCCATCCACGCACAGAACAGGTTGGGTCACTGTTCGTGTCGTCTCCTGAACCACAGTCACCGCTCTGCAACCTCATCATCCTCGACCATGCCACCCAACGCCGACATCTCCCGCCTCCGCCAACGCATCCCCAGCGCAACCGGCGCTGTCTCCGCTGATGCCGATGCCTCCGCCGATCCCGCCACCCAATCCGTCCGATCCATCAAAGGCCTCGCGGGAACCGAAGTCGCCATCGACGGGGTCGTTTACGACATTGCCGACTTCGTCCATCCTGGAGGGGAGGTGGTGAAATTCTTCGGGGGGAACGACGTCACCGTGCAGTACAAGATGATCCATCCTCATCATACCGCGAAGCATTTGGAGAAGATGAAGGCCGTGGGAAAAGTCGGTGACCACAAGCTCGAGTGAGTGAGCTACGGTATGAACAATTTTGGCGGGTTGTCCGTATTTATCTTTCGTTGTTTGATAGTCATTGTATTTTATTTTATTTTATTATATCATATTTTATTTTATTTCATTTTATTTTATTTGACTCTTCGTCTCCACTGACAATTTTTAAATCACCTTGTCAAATTTCGAAATTCAGATACAAATTCGATACGGAATTCGAACGCGAAATCAAAGCCGAAGTGTTCAAAATCGTCCGCCGCGGCCGCGAATTCGGAACGCCCGGTTTTTTCTTCCGCGCCTTCGTCTACATCTCCCTCTTCTTCTTCCTCCAATACTCCTTTGCCACGTCCACCGACCTCCGCTCCGCCCGCGGAATCCTCCTCGCCATCGCCTTCGGCGTGTCCGGCGCCACCATCGGCCTGAACGTGCAACACGACGCCAACCACGGCGCCGCCTCGAAGAAGCCGTGGGTGAACGACCTCCTGGGATTCGGAGCCGACCTCATCGGGGGCTGCAAATGGTCGTGGCTCGCTCAGCATTGGACTCATCACGCCTACACCAACCACGCCGACAAGGACCCCGACAGTTTCAGCTCCGAGCCCGTCTTCAATTTCAACGACTATCCCATCGGCCATCCCAAGAGGAGGTGGTACCATCGCTTCCAGGGCGTTTACTTCCTCGCCGTTCTGTCCTTGTATTGGCTGTCCATGATCTTCAACCCCCAAATCATCGATCTCCGTCATGCCGGCGCCGCCTATGTGGGGATTCAAATGGAGAACGATTTCATCGTCAAGAGGAGAAAGTACGCCATCCTGCTGCGGGCCATCTATCTCTACTTGAACATCTACTGCCCGTTCGCCAACAACGGCTTCAATCCATCCACCTTCGGAATCATCATGCTCATGGGAGTCGCCGAGAGCCTCACCCTCAGCGTCCTCTTTTCGTTATCCCACAACTTCGAGCGCTCCGACCGCGACCCCACCGAGGAATTTCGCAAGACGGGCGAACCGGTCTGCTGGTTCAAATCCCAAGTCGAGACCTCCTCGACGTACGGAGGCGCCATCGCGGGGTATTTGACCGGAGGACTCAACTTCCAGGTGGAGCACCATTTGTTTCCCCGGATGAGTTCGGCGTGGTATCCGTACATCGCCCCGACCGTGAGGGAGGTTTGCAGGAAGCACGGGGTGAGGTACGCGTATTATCCCTGGATTTGGCAAAATTTGTTTTCGACCGTGAGGTACATGCACAAGGCGGGGACCGGTGCGAATTGGGAGTTGAAGCCTCTTTCCGGAAGGGCGTGAGGCGTGGCTTGTGGCGGACTATACCAATGCCGAAAGTCGTTGTTGAGATGCACCATGTCATGGAGATATTATACAGTCCTACATTACTATGCTTAACTCTGGATGCATCGACTCCACAAAATAATTTTTGAAAATTATCAATGTGTTATTTACAGTTATCCTTAGCGATGGCTCCTGTCAACAATGGTAACGCTGGCAAGGAACAACAATAGAAACTAGTACCTTGTCAATGGCGTGAAACTTATTCAACTTCTTTATTACACTGTTCGGTTGATCCTTGAGCACACAATCCAAGTATCGGTTGCGATTCCACGGCATTGTCCAAGAAAATGTGTTTGGTAACTAACTAATTAACTAACTAAATAACTAACGAACTATCTATGGCAGCAGTCCGCACTGGAAAATGAATTCCTCCAGTGATGATACAAAACTGGACAAGAATTAAGAAATACGTAGGTAGTTCCGTTGAATTTCATGGATGATGTCATGTCGTTAATACATTATACTTATTACCTTTTGCATTGCCCGTCCAACATAACCACCACGACCACCGCAATCACGATCCTAAAATGTCAATGGCATCTCGACACCCTTCAAACCGCGAGGAAAACCATCTCATCCCGAAATCACACGATTCTTGCAACGTCGTCGACGTCCATGTCATCAACGTCAACATCAATCACAAATCAACATCAACAAACGTCAACATCAACATCAACATCGACTACTACGATTTCACTACTCCTGCTCCCCCTCCAACCGTGGAAGCCGCAACCCCGCCCTGGCCGCGGCCCTCCGACTCAATTCCCGGGGAGACAATTTCTCTTCCGCCCCGGCGTCCAATTCGTACAATCTCGCCCTCTCTTTCAGATCCTTCGTCAGGCGGTAGTAGTCGTGGGCCAGGCTTCGTAGGGAGTGGGCTTTGGGGGAGTGGGGGAGAAGGGATTTGTGTGTTTGGTATTGGAGGAGGATGTGTCGTCGGAGCGGATGTGGTTGTAAGCGTGAGTGTGATTTTGAGTGCGGTTGCGATTGCGGTTGTATGGGTGGCGGCGCGGAGGAAGCGGTGGCGGTTGGGGAGGAGTGTGCGGGGGAAAGTTTCAGGTGGCGGAGGATGCCGCGGAGGACGTGGAGCGGGGGGGTCGTTGCGGGCGACGTCATGGACGAGGCGGGGGACGTGATGATAATAATAATATAATACTAATCTATGTTGTATCGATCGTTGGGAGAGACGTCGTGTACAATAAAATGTAGTATTATGAGACTGGCAGGGTCGAAAGAACAGAAAATGTACATGATGCGTAATAGATTGTTCGAGAGAGGGCAATTGCAATGATGGGTATTCGCGACGTTGAACAAAGTAACTACGTTCGTGTTATTGTTCCGGTTCATCGACAACGACACACAGGTGATGCAATCACTAGTTTCGAACAAATCGCAAAAACTAAGGTTACTTCCGCCCTCACTCATGATATCAGTGGTCCAATGATGTAAGAATGTCAATTATGAATTACTACTGGAGCTATACTACATCCTCTCTCTCTTGCATCAAGCAATAGCAAGGCCCCTTACGACCATTGACAATCGACACTCCCTCCCAACCTGACCTGGCCAGACCAGTCACGACGCTCAACGGGCACGCTGACGCATCTTCCTCCTCTTACGACGAAGACGACGCATCCTCTTCTTCCTCCACTTGGCGCGCATCCCGGCCGGGACCTCGAGCATCATCTCGAGTTCCTCGTCTTCCTCGATTCCGTTTCCGGCGAGAGTTCCACCGGTGAGTTCGCGGGATCCGGCGACGAGGCGGACGAGGTCGGCGGGGATGAATTCCGCGTTCTCGATCATGGATTTCAGGTCGGAGACGGAGGTGGCGCCTTCGACGGAGTAGGCGGTCGAGGCGCCGGTGGGGGCGGTCACGATGATTTGCATGGGTTGTTGTTGTGTATGTGTGTATGTGGATCTTGGTTGCTCGGAACCTGAGAAGTGACAATGGAATACGGGGTGTTCTAGTCGGGTGAGAACAAGACATGACCAACAACTACTACTCATTATATTGTATTGAACGAGACGAGGTACTATAGCGGTCCGAGAGACTCGCCGAAGGCGAATCATTCCCCTCTATGGAAACGAACGACATCATGATGAGCTCCTCCTCATTACGGTTTTACTTACCCTGGACTTCGGGGAGCAGACAGCAAGATTTTATGAACAAGACTTGGTTGGTTGCATGAAGGTGATGATGTTGTCGTGTTTGATAAGTACACTACACTACCTAGTACAGTTTGGTTACAACAACTGGAGGCTGTGTGGTAGGGTACGTACCATGCAATATCCTATGATACCTCACGATACTATGGAATGGTGATCGCAAAAGAGGAATTCACTACATTTTTTACAGTAGCGAGAATCATATTTCACAGGTTCCCCTGGAGGACATTCACGGAATTTTTGGAATTCTTCCGAAGTGTAATAAATACTGATTCCTAGTCACATTGGGGATAGTAAAAAAGAAGTAATTGGTAAGAACGAACATTTCAGCCAGAGATGATGATATTATTATTATGATGGCGAGAGCGCGAAAAAATGGCGCCAGGCACTCGAGGCGCGCCACCCATCATTCACCACCCATCACCATCCTCCTTCGTCGACCATACCACACTATCATACAATATGGCAATGGCGAAAACGAGCAGAGAACAAGATCCTTCATCGAGAAATTGCTGCATCATCGTCACGACGATGACAATGACGACGATAATGACGACGATGATGACCATGTTCCCTTCCGTTCTTGGCCTACTTCCTCGCTCTTGCGCCGCCGCGACATTCTCGAGAAGGAACCCTCCGACGCGTCCTTCGATCGTGGCATTCGCAGTGCCGTTGCCGTCCTCGTTGCATCGCGACAGTGTCGTGACGAGAACGCCGTCGTTGAGATCATACGGTCGTCGTAGAGACGACGACGATGATGACGATGGTTATGGTGAAGGTGATGGTGAAGGTGATCTCGCGAAACCACCACGGGCGTATTCGCCGAGGACGTCTGGCAGAAGCAGTAGCAATCGAAATAATAATAATCCTCGTCGCCGGAGATCCTCCACTGCACAGGCAGCGTCGCATCCCCATCGACCGACCTCCGCACCACCACCGACGCTGACGACGACGACGACGACGACGACGCTGGAAACACCGCGAATCATCTTCTCCAACAATCATTTGCTCGTATGCAACAAACCACCGGGGTGGAAATCGCAACCAGGCGACGGAGGTGCTAAATCATCGTCTTTTCCAAGCAAAGACGACAACATCATCAACAACAACAACAACAACAACAACAACAACAACAACAACAACAACAACAACAACAACAACAACAACAACAACAACAACATTGACCCCAAATGCCTCTTGACATATCTGCAATCCCAACAACTCGGCGGAGGCTCCCTCCAAAACTTTCTCATTCCCACCCATCGATTGGATCAACCGTGCACGGGCGCATTGATATTCGCCAAAAACGGGAAAGCGGCGAGCCGAGTCCAAGTGGCTTGGGCGAAACGACAGGTGGAAAAAGAATATTGGGTGGTCGTCGAAGGAGGGAGTGCCGGTGGGGGGACGGACGGATTGGAAGTCCTTCGTTATCAATCGAAGAAATCGAACGAAGTTAACAACGTGTTTCGATTATCGGCTAGGATTCGGACGAAACCGACACATACGAGGGAAAGGAATGCCGGAGGAGGAGGAAAATCGACCAACGTGAAAAGTAAGGGCGGTGGGGGCTCTGTGTCCGTGACACCCCTTCCACGAAATAATTACCACTCCAAGGAGGAATCAAACACCACCGGCAACGGGCGTGTTTGCCATATAGAATGGAAGCATCTTCTCACCCTTCCCACCGGTCGAAGGAACGGGACGCGACATCTCCTCTCCGTCAAAACCGATACGGGAGCCAAGCACCAAGTCCGTGCGCTTCTGGCACTGGCGGGAGACACACCCATCGCGGGAGATTTGCGATACGGTACCACCACGAGTACTCACCCGAGCGGACGAAATGGAGGCGGTGGCGGTGGCGGAGTCGTCGATGGACCTCTTCCCGATGGATCCGTCGCGCTTCACGCTCGATCGGTGTACTTGCCGACGGTGTCTTTGGGGGGGATGGAGTTTTTGAAAGAGGAACCCTTCGTTGCCGATATTCCCGATACGTGGATGGACTTTTTTGGGATTGGCGAGGAGGATGTTCGAGGACTTTGAATTGAGATATAAATATCGTGTATCACGTCACATGTGCGGAGGTTGGTCGGTTTGCCAAGACAGTGGTGGTTTGGAATAGTATATGCTTCTTGATTCGAAGGAAGATGATTATTGTCATGAATCATTATCATGGCAGTAGTGACTTGCTTACTGTTTGGTGTGAATCGAACAAAGAATTGAGATCTGCATGCATGATGTTCTTTCGTGCTGTAACAGAAAAGATTGTTTCACTAGAATGTATCATCGTAACTCGGATTATCATCATATGACGGAGTATGTCATTCACCATGTACTTTTATACTTGATTCAATAACCCCGACACACTATTTTTCCTCACGAGAAAAAGGCCATTCTGTAGATCACAAGTCCATTGTCAAACCCTCCTCAAAAAAAAACTCATGCTGACAGGGTATATAATCCATTGGAACAGATTCCTACGTCACTGCTGCATCAAACCCGCCATATTAACAAAGCATCTGAACCTGGCTCTATTGTCACGGTCGGCAATAACGGCTACTTTGTACAATCTGTCGAGATATTATTATATATAGAAAGCAATGCGCTGGGCAAGTAGCCAGGGTTCAGTCACGTTCATGCAAGGTGGGGAACAGAACTGTTACAAGCATACATTAGAGAATCCAGCAAATTGCAACAACTCAGTGATGCTGTCGTTGTCCATCAGATGAGTCCAATGAATTCAAAATCACGTTATTGAGTGGCAGGTCTTGAGACTTCTGAAATCTTTGATTTGATATTCACATTTGATTGAAAGTTTAAAAAAAGTACTGTACAAAATATAACGAATGTTGGAGAGCAAATCTCAAAAGACAGGAGAAGTCCTTACATCCACTCCAGTTTTGCAGCCTTGGGATAAAAAAATATGCTTATTTGTCATGGCCATTGTATTCCTTTGTCGCCCATAAGAATATTGATGAGAACAGTGCTGCAGATAATTATTTGGCTGTACTAAGATGCAGATGATTCCATCATTGAATTTCATATTAATCATCATTGAATTTTATATTAATAATTATTGAATTTCATATTAACATGTGCAGGTGAAAAAATGGTGGTGATAACCCACAATATTGAAAGTAACAATGATCATGATTGTACAACACGGCTTTCATCCTGATATACTCTTGATTAGTTAATTATATTGTAGAAATCTGTGTTCTCTAAACATTCTACCCTATGGGAAATAATTTTTGTGTGCTTTGACCCTGCTCTGATTCCAATTACAATTGTACAAATTTTTATTCTAATGATGCTCACTGTTATTGAATGTATAAAGTTTTGGAAATATATGCATCTGCAACAATATTTGTGTACATAGCACTCAAAATCTGTGCTGTTTCTTGAATCTTCTTATTGATCAATAATGGCACTTACAACATGTAATGACTTCTTTTGGTCACATCAATTTGTGACAATGACCGCCAACTGGAGAGGATTATAACATTACTAAATTGATGAGAGCAACATCAATCTTTGACACCTTAGATCTGTCATATCAAACAATTATGAGCTCAAGTACATTGTAAGGGCTTGTTGTGAATAAATTTGTCTTGACAGGCTAAATGATTGAAGGAAGAATTGAAATCAATGCTTCATCAAACCCTCTAATGAAATAAAGCATTAAAACCAAATTATATCATCATGGTTGTCAATAATGATGATTCTGAACATAGGCACACGGTATGGTTCCATCAGGAGCAAAACAAATTGCTTTGGAAACAGAATAATCATGTTGACTACTGTTGATTGTCACACTTTTTTATGTTTACTTGTGCATGTCACAAAAAATTATTTACGCTTTGTGATTTTAGTCTTGCTGTCACAGCTTGTCACATGACCCCCTGGTGGGTTGTCACATATGAATGCATTTTATGATTCATCTCCGATATATTGCCCAAGCAGTTCACACTTGTATTCAGTTTTGTCGCGAATTTAGTTGTCAGAAAAATACGTGTCTTCAAATTCAGTCACAAAGGATTTTCAGATATTTTTATCGCGTTGTTTGTGGTTTTTAAAACTAGGGAACTTAAAAAAAGCATCGTAGAGCTTTTTGTAGCAAAATGCGTTTGAAAAAAAACAATTAAAAAATAGGTGTTTAACTTGTTCGCCCGCGATTACACTGCGTTGAAACCTTACTTCACCTCCTTGTAAGCACTTTTCTCCCACTAATACAACATTGTCGCTGATGCATTCAATAAAAAAATGAAAATCCCCGATATCGTCTCTTACCTACAAAAAAACTTTTTACATAGGTACTGTGCTCTGTAATACCATGCTTGTAGAACATCGCGTTCTTCGTATGGTACTTATTTGTGTCTTACCTTGTGATCTGTATTTTTTTTATATGTCAAATAAAATTGCATATTTTTAGTATTTTTTATGATGCTCTTGTCTCATATTGCCAACGAGGTCATATCCTCGGAGTCTCCTCTCCTGTGGAAACTGTTGTACAACTTTAGGGTTCTTTATATTATATGTATTTCAAAGTCTTCGTACAATTATCACTAAAATACAGGACAGTGTCCACACAACATAGTTAAAAGATTTCGAATATTCCCTTCCAATTATCATTCACGTAGGTCTTCATTGGTAATCAAGCCTGTCTCGGAACTTTGTCAAGTTTCACCGCAAATTTAGTATGGTTGAAACAAATACAAAAAAAGCATGAACAATCGATTGGAATATTTCATATTAAACTATTTGTACAATTCTCCGCCGTTGTACAAGAACATGTAGAATGTATCTTCGTCACGAAAGCATCCAGACATGACAATGCACAAAGCAAAAAGGACAACTACCCTGTTTTTAATATACAGTATCGATAATTTTAGTATTGTGGTACAATAGTAATATTCAACATATTTCAAAAACTGTGTACTTTGTGTACAAAACTCATTCTTCTCATTACAACATATAATGACATACCTTTGTCACAAGAGAATCATACAGTACACAATCACGAACCTTACGACCAATCTACAGGAAAAATTATTGCAACGTTGTACACAAGTCACATTCAACATATATTTTTTACGACCAATGTTTATCCACGACCACAAATACAAATCATGGTATTAGAATTTTGTACACAGCGTGGTAATTGTTGATAATGGAGGAAGTCCTACAGTGAGATATGCCACTGCTCAATACTCAACAATGATCAGTATCATTATGGAGTCTGGTTCCTTTGATTTTCATCATCAATTCTTCACTGATGATGATTAACGTTCTTACCACAATATGGTAATATATATTTAATTTCAGAAAAAGCACATTAAATAATATTTCATTCAACACCTCTAACAACCACCAGCATCGGCTTACTTGATTCTAAAAATAATAACACAATTACTCTACCTGTATTGATACCGTACAACGACCGACCACATCATTCCTCATCACTGACTCCATCAAAATACATTTATCGTTCTTCACAACCACGCCACAGAAGCACCCCCATTAGACTCTTCTACAAAAAAATTACCTTGCAGTTCACAAATGAAAAACTCAACACTGCAACGACAAGAAAATCTCACCATGCTATTCCTCTGGATCCAAAGCCTAATCTTTCTCCTCCGCAGTGTCGACCAGGCAAATTCCGCGACCTATGAAAATGTTTATGGCGACAGTCTACAAAATTGCTCCGAAGATGGAATGGCTCTGACTGGATACACACGTGAAGGCAAATGCGTTGACCAATATGACGATCTTGGCTCTCATCACATTTGCATCAATTTGGCCAGCATCGCATCGACCGGCATGAATTTCTGCGAAGTGACCGGGCAATCGGATTGGTGCTCCAGCAGCATGGAATGTCACGAAGACCGTAACCAGATGTGCCCCGTAGAGAACTGGTGCGTTTGCCAGTGGGCGTTCGCCAGCTACATCGAGAAGGCAGGGGGGTGCGACAAAATTCAAGATATAAAATGCACTGCGGTAAATATGGAGGCAGTGAAGGCATACAAAAATAATGGAGCTGAATACGCAGACGCTTTGGATTGTTTAGTCTCTCGATGCTCTCTAGAATCTCTCGAGTGAGACGATTATGTGGCCGACAGGCTCTCACGAACAAGGAATGCAGCAGTGTGTCTATGTGTATTAACAGAGTAAAACCTCAAATGCTTTCAAGCGCAAACCCCTTATCACCTTGTTTCATTATTTATCGTTTTGAATGTTGTTCTGTATCCAACAGTTTTTGGTGTTTTATGATTCTTATTGGCATAAGACTTTTGTAATTGAATGTAACGTTACTTTTGATTGTGGACACGAATATATCCAAGTTCACAAAATTTTTCCGCCTCGACTCAAAGTGGATTTGTTCGCGTTAAATTTGAGACTAATACGGCGACCAGAGTTAACGAATACAGCGCAGATGCGACTGTAGTAGGCAGAGAATGATTTATCATTTGACTTGAATATTTAAAATATGTCCAACGAAAAAGCTGGAAGTATTTTCGAAAGAGAGAAAAATCTATTCCACGATCAATCAAATTGAATTGCCAGCTTGCCAGCGACACAAAAGATGATGGATTCGTCAACTTCCTTCAAAGGCTCCATTAAGCAGTGTCAGTGGAAAGTTGTGTTCTGTTAAATCGTTTAATTCTGTCTTCGACATGGCGTTTCGAATTCGACAAATTCGACTTAGGCAAACCTTCCTTCTCTCATCGCTTGTGCCACCAGCCAATCTGCCAAATCCTTCACAGCATTATTGCAGGATACGCGAGCGACTGCAGCTTCCAACGCTGTACCTTTTTCTCGGACACTTCTGCTCTTCAACTCGTATGCATTATAAGGCAAAATAATGCTTAGATGTTTCGCGAAGAAGGCATTTGATTGAGCTGTCGCACTAATTTTTGATGCAACACCGCGATCAAGTGACTCTTCGAAGATATTTTTTATGGCGTTTGCGATTTCTAGGTTGATTTTTCTATCGCCATACCAAGCCTTGTGTTTATTCTCTGGCAATCCTCCCAAGTCTGTAGGAAGGTAAAGACGAGGCGGCAGCCTTCGAAGAGCCATCAGCCAATCTTTCGGAATTTGGTTGGAAGTTGGTAGGCAATATTGAAGTGTTGTGTTCATTGAAATGTATAAAATGAAATGATTAATTCTAAAGTGGTTAGTGAGGTCTATTATATTCGATGAGATGATCGATGATAAGTACAATCATGCCTTGTTGTAAGATGGAGCAGTAACCAAGACCGGAACGAAAACCGTGACCGTTTTAAATCCAGAAAAGTCGACAGCCCGCAAGCCATTTGTGCTAACGTGACTGCTCGATCTTTTTCGCAAAAACAATGAGATCATTAGGGAAAGGCCACATCACATTTGCAGCATCCCACCAAGATCCCATACCATGATAAAACACTTCGAAGCCGGCCTCTCTCAGATTCGATATGGCAGTTTGGAAAACACCTCCCCTTCGTTCTTTTGTAAATGACCATTCCATCACTAAATGTGTGACATCCAGCCAAGACGATTCTTTTGATGACGCAGGAGAAAGAAGAATATCGATTTCAGATCCTTCACAATCGAGTTTGACGAAAGTCACTCCAGGAACTAATGCGGGCTCAACGGTTTCATTTTCTTCTTCCTCTCTATAGCCGAAGAAAGGAACACATTTAACTGGGATTCGTTCCAGTAACGCCTTTTGCGATTCCGAAGGTAATTTCGTTGATCTGTCAACGTATTGGGAGTACTCTGTGATTTCCAATTTTTTGCATTGATAATGTGAGTAATTATTCGAGAAGTGTGAGGAAAAACATTTCACTTGCTCCCTTACCAAGTAGAGCGTGTCTCCATGTATTTTTCTTTCCATCATTCTGATTTCGGGCCTGTATCAAAACTCTCGGCCGAGAGTCTAGTGCTACTGCAGCTTTGTGCGTCTCGATAAAAATTCGTGTTCCGACATCTCGACAAGTCTCAACCGCCAAGTTCTTCTCGAGTAGATCAAAATTGCTAGGTTCCGGCTCGTAAGCGATGATGTGTCTACACCCCGCTTCAATAGCATATCTAGAAAAGATCCCAATATGAGCGCCGATGTCAAGAACACAACTATGATTTTCGAGCGAAAATTCGAACAATTCATTTGGTGGCATAACATATGCACATTTTTCTCGGTCCAATATTTCATTCACGACCAAAGAGTCAGTCGAGCCTATGCGAAACTGCAATGAGGGCAAGTAAGGAACATTCGCTGAGTGATTATTGGCCAAACGTTTTGCTGTTTTATCTTCGTCTGACAAGGACTTCTCCAAATATTCGTTTGGTTCATTGGGTTGCTCCTTCACTTCAGGACTGAACCAAACAAGTGAATATCTTTCGCCTTGAAACTTAGCCGTCCAGTGCAACTGCTTCCAGCCATCAAATTCCAATGGTTTGTAGCGGATGTCATACGGCCGATTTTCAACCAAAATTTCTCCACCTGAATAATCGCCCAGCCCAACGATCATAGAAAGTGTTTGTCCTTGTCCGCGGCCACTGTCGACATGAGGAGTGAATTGCGCATTGCGATTTACAGCACAATGAGTTGATGGTTGGCGAGGATGAGAAGAATCGTTCAGCCGCTTCATTCCATGTGCAGATGGAAGAGGCGGATTACTTTTTCGGACGATTTCCTTCTCAAGATCAAAAACCGCCTTCGCTAGTTCAGGAAAAAGTGAATTTCCTAGTGGAAGTGGTATTTCACTATTGCTGGTCCACAGTCCTTCATTGACGACGGTGAACGAACCGGAGGAAATACTCTTGCCAGGGAAAGCGCTCGCAACGGCCCCCTTTTTTGTTGTAAGAATGTTTTTGTTGATAGAATGTGGAAATTTGATCACACGAGAACGAGCTCCGGATGTTGCAGGCCATCTGCCATCGTTAACTACACCTCTGAGTAAATGCAACGTGTTCGTGAATGCCCCCGGAGGAGCTGGTGAGTAGTTTTGTGTTTCAAAACTTCGATCTATTTTGATTTGGTCCTCTGAAGGATGCTCATTTACATCATTGTCGTGGGTGGAAAGTTTATCTAGATGCCGGCGAATTTCTGGTGCTTCAATATCTCGTAGCTTTAAAAGCCAGTCGTTTCCAGTCTGGTTGTTGCAATAGAAACTCCCTGCCAAAAGTTCAAGCCTCATTCGTACTTCCCATTCTTGCTCTCTCACGGACCCACCTCGAATCATATCCTCAAAGTTTTTCTTTTCACTGTGAACAATCTTTCCTGCGTCGATTCCTCCAGTATTACCAATAAGCTCATGGAAATGATATCGAGAGGAATGAAAATACAAATGGTTGCCAAGATGAGGAGGAGCGGACGGTGTGATGAAATGCGTATCAGGTCTGGTGGAGATATCAATGAAATCGTCCGGCAGCCATCCATTGGCTATGCTTACAACTGTAGAAAGAAGTTTCGGAATTTGACCACGCACGAAACCGTCGCCTCGGAACTCTAGTATGGCGTGCATTGACTCCAACGATTCCGTCATTTCAATATCCGATCCTTTGCTGTTATCAATTTTAGGATATTCTGCAAACCCTATGATACGAGCTTTGTCAATAGTTCTCCAAACACATTCATGACTCGGACTGCGTGCCATGGCAGGCAATGTAGGGTCTGCGAAGTTTGACCAGCATCGTCTCTCCTTTCTCCAAAGCTGCCCGAACCTTCCTGGAGATGGCCTTAGATCATGAAATCCTTCACTTCCTTCGGAAATTTTTGATACATCGCCGTCTTTCACCCTTGGGTCCACTACCCGACTCTCTGCAGTTTTAAGAGCCTTTTTCAATCTAGTGATACAATCGGGGGCGTTGCGAAATGAACTTGGATTCCCCTGCTGACGACCACCCCTTGGTTGATGCTTCCACGCATTAGTAATTTCATTAGGGATGGTTGCTGTTGTTCTCCACCATTGCAGTAATTTCTCCTTCGACTCACTTCTCAAGCCCACATCTTGAAGTAGCCAGCTTAGAGGTAATAAAAACCGATAGTTCCTTTGGGA
>JALLPE010000391.1:0-11283 GCA_036940025.1 Conticribra weissflogii
GTATGAACATATCAAAGGCATTTTCAATAGAATACTCAGGAATTGATTCATTTCAGACATGGTAATATTGGTCCACTTGTATCCAACAAATGTTCCATTCATGTGATTGATTTTTTCATTCACGTTTGAATTATCCATCAGATAAATTGATTCCCACACTGTCCAGTTAGATCATTTATTCTTGATGTCAGTTGTTTGCAAAGTGAGCTTGAGAAAAAAGCAGAGCAAACAAGCCTCTCCTCTTGTTGATTGCATTTTTCTCAAATCAGTTGAGGGCAATTTAAAGGAAGACTTGTGTGATCCAGATAAGAACTATGAAATTAATTTATCTTAGCATGTTGCATGTGTTCATCATTCTTGTCATGATTTTGATCCTAAATTTGATACATGTTTAGTAGCAATGTTTTGTTTTATTGAATATGTTATCACACAACACACAATACGTAAGCTCCTCACTCCTAGAAGAGAAGGATGTTGGTAAAAATATCTAAAATTAATATTTGTATTTCAAACAAGTCAACATGTGTTCAGCAATAGAATTGAATTAATTATGCAACAAATATAATTCAATTTTCTTCATGTAAGAAACAACAATGAATTAAAAAATATTGGATACATCTACAGGACTAGATGAGTACAAACCTGACCAATCACTTTAACATAGATCAAGATAACATTGGACTATATTGGTACTCAAAGATTGGTAAGTTGCTTGGTTGGTGATGCAATAAAAAGCATTTAATTTTTAACTTTTTAATGTTTAACATTCCAATAAAGAGCAGAGACCTGTAGTAACATTTCTGATTAAAAAATGAGAAAAAATTTGAAAAATCCATGAAAAAAGTATGTGATAGATCAGGCTAAAAATAATTTAATAATCTAAAGTGGAGTAATATGTCACAGCAAATGATATTCAATTGAATTTTAAAATTGTCAAACTTTTGAAATCAAATGATAAGCAAAAAGTTGAATGTTGCTATATTCAATGAGCAAGAAGAAGTTTACAATGGTTTGAAGTAATTGCTTACTTCAAGGGAAACAGAACATTCATTTCAAAGGAATTTGGATGAAATAATTAGAGAGACAGAACTGCAGGCCAGTTTAGACCCTATGTCAATCTGCAAACGGTATGAAAGTGAAGAAGAATCATCAAAGACAATCTTGTTTTCAATGGAGAAAGATCTAACCATGACAGTTTCACTGACAAGGAGTTGAACATTTTTTAACACCATATTTGACAGTGAACCTCCCAAATAGGATTCTGATTGTGAGCAATTTGCGTAAGATGGTAATATTCTGACCAATTCTGTTAGGATTATCAAAACACCCTTCAAAATAATATATCAGAAAAGGGAGTGACTTGAAAAAAGAACAATGAAAAGATGGTAAATGTGGATTTTGACACCAGAAAAGTACATGAAGTCATTGTAGAAATTGAAAATTATTTTATCCCAAATGATGGTATGTCAGCAAATGAATTGAAGGTGAAATGTCAAGTAAATACATTCAAGAATGCAGATGGAAATCCAATGGTGATGATCAACCATATCAAAAAATGAAAACAATTAACTTGAGGTAGATAGATAATTTGACTGATGAAATTGTGTTGATTTGCATTGTTATGTGTGTGGCAAAGTTTATCCAAAAGTTTTTCAGTTATATCTTGAGTTGAAAAAGACAGGTAGGCCCCTTGTTTACAAGAAATTCATCAGAAAAGTGTATGGCATGTGTTGAGTTTCAGAATTAGTAGAAAGAAGCTTGATGATTATGAAGGAATAGATTTAGAGATTGATATAGTTTTAGTAAGTTTCATGGGAAAATGGAAGAAGTTTGGAAAAGTTGGGTACAGTGGCAAAGTCTACAATCATCAAGGAATCAAATAGATATTTAAAAGGAAGCATTGGTAAATGGTAATTGGAAGTTAAGATTAAGTGGTCAGTTGATAAGATCCAAGGCAATTACAATAATTGTAATGCAACAAGACACAAGGATTCGGATCGTTAGTAAAAGGAAGAAAAAATATTGCAAAAATCAAAATGTGGTTAAACCAAAGTAAATGCAAGGAATGTGGAATGAATGCCTGCATTTGTCAATTTAGTCCATGACTCAATTTTGATTTTTGTGCTGGATTAGTTAACAATTGGTGTAAAAAGGTCCAAGATTGGAAGCAACTTACTTGAGAAATATTAGAATTGACGCTGTTCATGAAATATTCAATGTATTAAAAATGCTGAGCACAGTGGGCAATAAGTCCTTTATTCAAAACTAAAAAAAGAAATGACGAGCATAAAGTCTTAAATTGAAACTAGAATTGGAAAGTCATTGCAAACTATTAGGTGTGAATCAAGAAAAAATTGCAAAATCAAAGTGTCTCTATGCTAGGGATGCAAATGATACATGGTGGTTCAGAGAACCATGCATTAAATTTGAACAAATATGATAGTATTAAACACTTTGAAAGAGTTTGATAGAAAAAACATAGAAGACATGGCACTGAACATCACAATTGAACAAAAAATTCATTTTAAAATGTTTAAAATCAGCATTTGGGCCAATACTAACTTCAAGCATATTAATCCAAGGTAATATCACTCAGGATACAAACTCTTGAATCCAAGATTGATACAGTGTTTGGTGGTGAGACAAAAATCCTAACAAATGTTAATAATAATGCAATGCTTTTGTAAACATGCTGTAAATTGGTGGGTTTAATTAGATGCATTCATTTTTGGAATTCACTGCCCAGATGCTCCATTGCCATTAAAAGTCAGTTCAAGTGGAAATGTATTGACAATATTAAACATGCCTGGGGCTATGTTGTGATGGATACCAACCTAGCAAGTCAAAGTACCAGGGTATTGTGTCTTCATTTGTATTTCAAGAACACATAAGAGGAGTACAAGGAATGTGTTCAAAGTGTGGATGATAGTGGTATTTATGGGACAATGAACGAAATATGATACTATAGTTTATTGCAACATTTGGGTACTTTGAACATGATGTGTAACTTGGTAGTGCACCATCAGGACAGTTCCCCAGACAATGGTCATCACTTTAATTAAGAACACTTGGGTAGGCCATCAGGGTGCTGCAGAACATTGAACTAATGACATATCATGTGCACAGAATCTATTTGGAAATGTCTTGGGAATGTAACAGACATATCCCAGTCATGGCCAAATGTCACCAAACCTACACAACAGAATCAGATGTCCAGATATTATGGGAATTTTCCATGAAGTGTCCTCAGAATTTTCTTGGCTGGATCATTTTACCTTACTTACTGCTGGAAAATCATCAGATTTTTCCACAAAATGTTTGGAAGAAACCATCTAATTCCACATTGATATCCCCATTTCAAGTGTAACAAACTGAATGTTTAAGACAAGAATAAATTCAAAAATTCTTTTCTGTCAAACCATTTTGAAATGCAAATGCAAAAAACAAATATCAATGCTACCATCCTCAACTACTCCTTCTTTGAAAAAGATGATGTAATGAAAATGTTATTGTGACACAAAATGGGTTTGTTGTTAAAATCAGAAAATGTGATGGTTGAAAGCATGTTTCATTTTGACATACCTGAGTTATGTGACAAAGGTGTTTTGTGCACACATGACATGTGAGTGCTGATATTGCTTATTTTTAAATATCTTTTGTGTTGCTTGAATCTGTATTCAACAATTCCAATGCAACACTAAATTCTTTTTGAACCTTCAGAAGCAGAACATGCAAGTTCAACTCAACTTTCTGATTCCATTGTGAAAAATTAGTAAATTTCTAATGTTCCCACATATATGTTCCAGGGACATGCACAATAAATGGCCTTTTCCTTGCTATGTTGCATATGAAATGGGTGTGGCAGCACCAAATGCATTGATCAGCAAAGGAGTCAGGTCGTTGGTTGGGGGAACTCTGCTGCACCTAACCCACAAGATATCAATAATTGATTGCACTGAATGCAGTTGTTTTTGTGGGAAGAAAGATGCACAAAATATCATGGAGCATTACCAGAACAGAGTAGATGAACTTCATTCAAGTAACTTAATCATTCCTAGTTAGGGTTCTTCTAACTTCTTATGTTCAAACTTCTGGTGCTATCTTGTTTGCAATTTTTCTGCATTAAATGTGTTTTCATTGTGATTAAGATATCTTGTCCCAGTTTTTTGTGATATTTCCAAACTCTTACAAACCCAGGTCAGTTGATTATAAAATATGGTTGCTTTGTAAAACAAATGATTTGTTTAGATACTTGTTGTAAAGTGTGACTGGCTTGAAGTTTTTGGATCAGGAGCAAGGTGTGGCATGCATGTTCGGTTTATGTCCAAAGCCATTTTTGACAATGTAAAGAAGAATGGTCTCTTTGGAGGTGCAGAATCTTGGTTTGTGCTTTGCTCTGTGTTGTTATGTTATGCACATGCTGTGTTGTCAACAGATGAGTTTAATGCCACTGTTCATAATCAACTTTTTGAACTATCAAAGAAGGGGGAAATGGAGGCAAAAAATGGCAATACTGAAGATGATGAGTCCTCATAGATTATCTATAGTCCCCGTTGGACTGTATATCTGGGATTGAAAACTCTGTGCTTCTGTGATCAAAATGTCCCTTCTGTGAACAAAATTTACTATACTGTCAAAATATGTCAAAACGCTGTACTAAGGTTGCAGGGCTGCACAATGAAAAAGATTTGTTTGGTCAAATGGCTAGATGCTGGAGTCAAAATACCTACAATGATGAGAATAAGCTCATGCAGGTTTGTTGGGGAGTTGAACATGGAAAAGAAAGATAAAATAATGAGGTTTGCTTGTACTACTCTTTTTTATTTGAATCTTAATTACTCAAGTTTAATTTTAAAATTGTTGAAGGTGATATTGATGGCTGTCTTGGTGATGCTGTTTGTTGTGTATATTACTGCTGAAAAGAGGTGTGAGAACATGTGTCATGAGAATGAAGGACAGATCAAAAAATTCGTTTCAATCTGAAATAGGCCAAAATGGCCATTGAATTTAGTATTGGAATTCACTCAAGGAGGTAATCCACAACAAAATTAGTTAGGAAAATTAGAATTTATGCCAGTTGTGCATAGGCCTAGGCAAAATTGACACATGTAAATTTGACACTTTATATGAGGTATGCACTAGTACAGTGAAATATGCAGGAAAATGATCATGAGCATTTTAATGGAATCAAGTCAAATTACACTAGGAGTTTATTTAAATTTGGAGAAATGGGCACAGTAAAAATTAGAAAGGAGAGAAAACTTGGAGATCATGGAATGATACTCTTTGTTAAGCTCAACATCAATCATAAGATTGATTTTGCATGTATAACCTCAATTCAAAGCAAATTCATGTTACAGAAAGAGAACATGCTACCCCAATCTAAAAGATATGGACATGATTGACTACTAATAGATCCAGTACCACTGTGACACTAGGAAGGTAGGGGGGGTGAGAAAGTATCTTTTCTTGATGATGGACCTTGTAAATATCTATGACAACACTGCTCATTATGATTACCAAGAGGGTACTTTTGATGAAGCATACAATGCAGAGTGCAACAGTACTGTGGACTACAATGCAAAAAAACAGCATTTTCAATGTTGTGATAAAGCTGAATCCAGACTAGACCAAAAGTGATTATATAAGTATAATACACATTACTATTTAGTAAGTATTGATGGCTTTGTATCAAACCTAAAAGCAAATTTCTACTATGTGTTATGTTGTCTAGAGAAGTAAGAATTCAAGGCACATGAAATTGCCATGGTTTGAACCAGAATTGAATGAGAATTCAATGAAACTAGCAAATTATGAGTGACAAATAACAAGGAAGCAATATCCAAAAATTGGAAATAAAAATTTGATTTTTATAATAATTTTTTGTCAATGATGGTGTTTGGGAAGCAGCCAAGAAGAAAGACATTCATAGTGAGGCCAAGATTATTTCTACCTCATTGCCATGCAAGAAAGAAGGGGATCAAGGAGTGGACATTCAGTATATTAAACTAACTCTGCTGCAGCAGCAATTGAAAAAAACTACCTTCTGAATCATTCCAAACCTTAGTATGCTATTAGCAGGTGGGCAACGTTGTAAAATGATATAAATAAAATCAAAAAGCTGATGGAAAAGCTCTAAACTCAAATAAGAGTCCCATTGAGAAAAGTGACTTCAGATGAATTGAATAAGGCAGCAATTTATTTGGGGGGTTGTTTATAGATATTATGAGCAAGATGGGATAAAAGTCAGTTCATTGGACCCAAGAATGCATTAATCAAGAAGGAAAAATGTAAGGATGAAAACATTTTGAGTTGGGTTGATGACAAAATAATTGTTTGCCCAAATCATACTGGGAAAGAGATGAAAAAATATTTTGGGATAGATCAATAGTAATGGTGTTTAAATGTAGAATGAATTTGTGGGAGACAAAGTTTAAATGGCAAGGTTAATTCAACCAGTTATAATTCAAAGTTGAAAGGATGATGATAGTATAAAAAATCAAAGAAGAGGAATAAAATTGATGCCAAAGAATACTGAAAAAAAGAGATTAGGAGTTGAAAAGATCATGCAATTATGAGGTAGATCAGACTTGATGTTATTTACAACTCAGTCAAAGATTGCACAAGGCATATGCAAGGATCAGCCAATGATCATCATCATGTAATGACAAAATCATGGAATATATTGTGACAACACCTTGAAAAGGATTACTCTTGGCAGCAAAAGAAGTTTTGGGATGGTATCAATACAAACTACAACTTTGAAATGATTGGGAAAAATCAATGAGGAATGTATCAAATACAAAGATATGAGCAAAAATATTATGGGATCTGTGGTCTACAACAGCCTGAACAACCTATCAATTTGGTACACAGAAGGCAGCATCATTATTATTTACTGAAGCAGAAATTTATACTGCTTTGAATTGGGTGCAGGAACAAAAATTAATTGGACTTGAGGTTTAAGGTAGTATTACCTATGAAGCCCAGGGTTGAAAACAGTGTAACTGAATATCTGGTAAATGGATGGCACATAGGTGGAAGCACACATCATTTTGAAATAAAAAGCAGCATATTATGAGCAATGCAAGTGCAAGGCTTGTAAAAACTTAGGAGGGTAACTACTACAGGTAACAAAGCATTTATGTTTGCAACAAATCTAGGAGGACAGCAAGCCAATCAATTTTGTAGGCAAATCTGTGGAAAGGTAATTTCTATGTAAATACAAAGAACAAGAGATGCACCAGCTTGTGGGTATGGGAAGATTGTGCAGGGCAAGAAAGTGGCTCACTCTCTGGAGTAGAGGTAGTATTGGCAAACAGAACTTCAGTTGTATATGTGCTGGCCAGATAATATAAGATGTGATCAGTGACAGAATAGAAAAGAAAAATAATAATTATTTTACAACAAAAATGAATTAAATAATTAGATGTAATGAGGTCTGATGAGCTTGAAGCCTCCTAGCATATGTTAAAATAACATGCAGTTTGAAATGAATTAGAAATGAAAATTCCTATTCTGTAGCACCTGATGTTGACAAGATGATGACGTGACAAGATAGGTAGATATGTATGTCATATCATTTAAGCATTTTGTGACGTTTAAAATTTCCAACTAATTACTCATGATTGATTTCATTGTGCTGGGCAATGTGTTGGCATTGGGTGAAAGTTTTTTGTTATGATCTTGGTGTTAGCTATACAGTGGTTTGATAGGTAGATAAAAATGAAATTATGTCAGTCCGGTTGTTTGCAGTTTGAACGGTGAGGGGGAAAGGTAGAGAGTATTGCTGATTAAATCTGTCATCGTTTAAACCATAGTGCTTGTTATGGCAAAGTTTCTGACTAACTTTACTCAAAACAGGCACAGCCTCAATCAAGTATTACATGCAGGACAAGCCGTCGAAATGGTGCGTAAGACCAAGTATTTTCTGTCAAAAGCCGTTTCACTCATCTAGTCATTTGTAAATTTGTGTTCTATTTTTTCTAGACAAAGAACAAGTTGTTTCTATTCCCACTCCATACTCTTGCCATCTGGAGGATGAGTGTCACTAAGCAATGTTGACTTTCCAAAATTTTTGAAGAGTACATCCACCCTCACTCATTGGATTGCACCATGAAGTGCTCCCCAGCCTTTGGTTCCAGCTTGCTTCCCTTCCTGACAACTCGTTGGTAAGGATCAAGGGGATCAACCTCGAGATGCCCAAGTTCCTTCAGATCAACAGTACTCGCTCCGCGATGAATGGGCTTCTCCCACCCATTTTTTATTGCCTTGGTAATTTCAGGAATGTAATCTTTCTTACGGGACACCCTATTACCCAAATCCATCATGGCGCCATTGTTTGTTACCTTGGAATCCTGACCAAATGCCGCCTTGGCCAAAGACAACTCCGTCGGTCCGCAAATAAGCAAAGTACCCTTCAACTCGACAATATTGACCACTGCCAAGAACAACGCACTCAACTCTTTCTCTTTCTTACAGGCCACAATTTCGGGAAGCAATTCGTCCAACCGGTCGATGATGACGGCATCGTCCGTAGTCTCCACGACAGCAAATCCGACGTCTCCAACGAATTTGTCGGTCTTGAAGGAAAACGACTTTTGATCTCCATGTACTAATCCGTGGGCCGACAGTCATGCCTGCCAGCTCCTTGGACTTCGCTTTAAACTGTTGGGATGCCAAAAATTGAATGTCGTCGACTTCCGCGATTTCGCTGAGAACGGCGACCATGAGTCGGTCCCATTCGGTGGTTGTTGGCCCTTGCAAGTTCAAGGTGTCGCTGGGAATCGAGATAGGAGAAAATTTCATCATTCATCAATTATTATGTTGTGTTTGAGATATCTTCACGTAAACGACCAAAATTGTTTTAATATGTCATAATATCTCACCTAAGAATTGCACACAAAAGCATTCCCGCAATCTCAGTGGGAGGACGCCGGTTGTGTGTGAGGAAAGTGTGCGCGATGATAGTGGACATGCTTCCCCAAGGACGTATGTCAATGTAAATGGGACGATCCGTCACAATCGTCTTGCTCTGAAGTGCATGATGATCAATGACTCCCACCACATTATCCAAATTGATCGCCGGATTCATCTGCGAAGTCTGCTGATGATCCACCAAGCAGATCTTGGCATCGGGATTCGTTTTCAAAAGATCCTCGATCCTAGGAGGTTTCTCAACACCCCATTCTTCCAAAGCAAACGCCGTCTCAGAATTCACCTCGGACGCCAAAGCAGCCTTTCCTCCGTACAATGCCGCTGCTCCGATGGCTCCACCCACGGAATCCAAATCGGTCACCAAATGTCCGACGAAGATGGCGTCCTTCAGCGCTTCGGGAAGGAATAGATCAATTTTGGGAATCGAAGTGATTTCTTTGGGAAGCGCCTCGGCGATTTCGTGAGCGGCGGTTTCGCGTTCCAACACGTAGTTCTCGATATCTGTGCGTTTGCGGACGATGCCACCGTCGTATTGTTTCGTGTTGGGCTCGCTGCCGGCGAGGCGGAGGGCTTCGGCTCCTCCGGCGTGGTGGTCTACGGAGCCGCGGGAGGAGACGGAGGTGGTGCGAGCGCGTTTGCGGGGAGAGGGAGTGGCCGGTTGGTTAGAGCTTTCGTCATTGTTGCCGGCGGTTTGGTCGGTTTTATTACTTTGGTCAGAAGGAGGTGACATGGTGCAGGAGTTGGATTGATTATGTAGATGAATCTCGGTTGAGATGGATTGGACAACAATCAAATAAAAGAGGAAACAAATTATGTTGATTTTCGTCGATATCGTCATCGGCGGCGGCGGATGGCGGATATTTTTCTTTTTTCAGTCTGATGTTATGTTATTATGTAGGGCAAAGGCAGTAATGGAGGGTTTGATCCCGAAAATAACATGTTGATCTCTTGTCGAGTGCGACCCACGTGCGTGTAATGAACACGTCACAAGCAAGAACTCTTTCGCACCTACACGTACTACACAAATTCATACGATATTCGTAAAACCGTCATATGAAAGTTATTGTCACGTTCGTTTGTTGTATGTACATATTTTAATATGAAATATGCCGACAACGGCAACATAATAACATCATAGGAGCGAGTTTTCTCCTAAATGGCCCTTTCACCTCCACCCAAAATCCACCCGACGAACGCATTTTAGTATCAGGGAAAAGGAAAGATCATGATATACAACATATGTAGCTTCAGCGAAAAGCTCTTCAAAAATTGACCACGGGACTGTTTCGTTAACAATCCCTCTAGAATTTTACCCTGGTCCCTGTCAACAGAAGGTCTCGTATCTCACGATATATTCCGGACGAGCAACCCACATTATTTGTCATCCATCATCCGCAATGAACGCTTCTCCCATCGGCTACGGCCATCGAGCCATTCTTTCGCATTTTTACAACCATGGTCAACGTAAAATTTCGAATTACCTGAGTCGTCTTGATAAACAAAAAGCAATGCTTTCAAACGAACAGCCCAGGTACTATCATCCACCTTCAACTCGCGGAAATTTCGGAAGACCGCTTTGCGCTCGTGATGTGCGTTGCAATCCACTGGAATATAAAAGATTTTCGAGAAGAAATGTTAGCATGGATAAACCGACGAAGCAAAAAGGTCAGGTGTATGTTTGGGAGCAAACAATATCGGCAGCGGCATCAGCTTCTGTTGGCGATGAATCGGATGATGAATCAAAGGTGGATGTAGATGGGAGTAGTCAGGATATGAAAATATTTCGTCGCAAACGAGGAAAGTTGTATCGATCTGTTGACATGTCAATGGCAAATGATCCAAGAATGCAAATTCAGCAAGGTGCAAGTTCATATATCGGATGGGAGCTTGTGAAGCCGACCTCCAACCGACAGAGTGATGCATCGTCAAATTCTCTTTTTTCAAACTTATTCAACGTGAAAGACAGCCGCAAATCCAAAGATCTCACCAAAATCCAAAACCTTCCATTCGTCCACCATTTCCTTCCCGCCAATTATCCGCACTCGGTCTCACCGTCCTACTTAACGTATGCTACTTACTGTGGATGCGGTGCGGTAGCTGGCTCGGCAGCGATGGTTCTAAGCACCCAAGCCTTACTTGTCGCTGTAGGTGTCGGAACTCAAAGTGCGGCGCCCATGGCAGCGGCGCTCAACTGGGTTATGAAAGATGGGTTGGGGCAATTGGGCGGTGTAATATTTGCCAGTCAATTGGGAAAAGGTGGGATGGATATGGACTATTGGAGAAACAAGCTGGGAAAATGGATCCCTTCCTACTTTGAAAAAAAAAACAGAACTTGGGGAAACTTCC